>OX101786.1:6932146-7119198 GCA_944452715.1 Ophion slaviceki | reverse complement strand
GACGACGACGACGACGAAGACGATGATGAAGAAGAGAACGAAAGATCGGTAATTAAAGGAGCACCGAAAGAGCGAGAGACGCAGGACTCTCTCCCAACGTTGTAAAATAAGTTAAAATCTGGTATACGAGGTAAGATCGAGCTACTCGGCAGGTTCTCTCGACACATCTCGTTTCGCCTTCTCGACAACGTCGTCGTCGTAGTTTCTTGTCGTCTCAGGAAAAATAATAAGGATGAGAGAGAGAGAGAGAGAGAGAGAGAGAGAGAGAGAGAGAGAGAGAGAGGGTGGGGAAGATGAAGCAACGAATAATGGAAAAAGAAGAAGACGAAGAGGATCCACGATCGTAAATTCGAGACGACGAATTTATCGCACAATTCGAAAGTATAAAAATATTACGAACAGCCCTTATCCCACTTCGCTTTATGGGATCTCGGTTTATTTTATCGCGGAACTAACGTTTCGTCGTACAAATAAATTTCTTCTTGCGCAATTTTTCCGAACGGCTAATTATCAACGCGCCAAGTATTTAACGCACTTGTAGTATTAAGCAGGCGGTTGTAAAACATCGGTACTGCTGTGGTTTGAGTTGAGAAAAAAAAACATTCAAACGTTCAAAGCACAATTCGTTAATGGGAAATCATTAAAATCGCTTTTTTCCCCCGAAAATTGAACTTTTTTTCAACAGCAGGCCATTTTTGTAATTTTCAAAATTTCGAAAATGTATTTTAAAAAAGTACAATTTTTCATCTTCATACTGTAATATATGTTTGTTTATTTTTAATTTTAGATGACAATGGTTGTTAGAACGACCTACCCGGATTTGCCATGCAGCAACGGCGGGATTTTGTTTAAATAATAATAACCTCATTGTTTATCAATATTTTTTAACGCAAAAAAAATTCAAACTTGGCAAGACTATGTATCAATTGTCTGTGAAGTTGTGACCTCGTCGTCCGAATACTCTCGTGAGAATAAAATATTGAACATCGACCTGTTTTTTGAGCTTCGAGCTCTTCCACGTGAACATCCACGCAAAGCCTGATTCAATTTCCCGGAGGAGGTCCTACTAATCCCGCTATTGACACAATTGCTCAAATGTTACCAAAAGGTAGCCAATCTTTAATCAAATATTGCAATTACGTGCCCGCCAAAACGCCAACGGATCCTCCCACGTACTTGGCCGCTTTTTCGTTGCCCCGAGTTTCGCTCACGTTTTTGGAAACCGACGAATCCTCGAGGAAACGAGGATAGACTGGTCCACTCGTGGATTTTGTCATGTTAATTCGTAACTGAAACACGTGCAGGCACAGCAGGTGGGAAGAAGTCCAGTTGCGAGGTGGAATAAAATTTCCTTCGTAACACATTAGCGTATGCATACACGTATGATTGTATGGAGGGTGTAGGTCGATGACGTAACCTGCCAAGTCGGACGAGAGAGACTCTCTCCTGTAATCTTTCCAGCTCCTTTATTTTTCTCTCGGTCGTTTTTTATCGTTTCTCCTCTCACATCTTTTGCATGCAACGAAAAATCATTCAAGCCTCCCCCCTCTTCTCTTCTTTGAGCCCCGCCCCCCTCAACCCCCGCCGAGGGACTTTCCCCCCGAGGCCTGAGTAACTACGCGAGTTACGCTTGTAAATCCTCTGTACCTGCGGGCAACGTCAGCCGTACCAGGATCACCAGGATCCAAGACAACTTTCACGAGTCTTGCGGCCTCGCTCTCGAGAGTGGCTACGTCCACAAACGCCACGGCAATGCAACACGATCTTTGGCTGAAAAACGAAATTTGGGGCAACGAGGGTCAGAGGACTGTCGGGATGGTCCTTCGTTGGGTTTCTGATGAATTTGGAATGAGCATTTGTTTTTTTAACTTTTACGCCAATTTATCGACACTCGGATGTGATGTCATCATTGATTGACGGACATGCAGGTCGTGGATAATTTGTGGGATAGACAACTTTTCTAGTTTTATTTTCTCCATTTTTATTTTGGACGTTCCATTTTTCCTAGTACGGTTTTTCCAGCATGGTTTTTTCGAGTATGGTTCTTTTCAATTTTGTTTTTTCCGGTTTCATTTTCACCATTTTTATTTTGGCCAGTTTAATTTTTTCCAGTATGGTTTTTTTCCAATTAAATTTTTTCCCGTTCCACTTTTTTCAGTTTTATGTTTTCCAGTTTTTATTTTGGCAGTTGTATTTTTCCAGTGAGATTTTGTCCAGTATGATTGTTTCCAGTTTTTATTTTCGCAGTTTTAGTTTTTTCAGTATGTTTTTTTTTTATCAATTGAATTTTTTCCAGTTTTTATTTTGGGCAGTTTTATTTTTCCAGTTTTTTTTTTTCCAGTTCTGATTTTTTCAGCTTCATTTTCTCCAATTTATTTTCTTCCCAGTTCGTAAAAGAGCCTCGGAGTGTTGGCCGCAACATTGTTTCCAGTTTTTATTTTCGCAGTTTTATTTTTTCAGTATGTTTTTTTCAATTGAATTTTTTCCAGTTTTTATTTTGGCAGTTTTATTTTTCCAGTTGTTTTTTTCCAGTTCTGATTTTTTCAGCTTCATTTTCTCCAATTTGTTTTTTCCCAGTTCGTAAAAGAGCCTCGGAGTGTTGGCCGCAACACACCGGCCGATCGCATTAGCACGATGGTACAGGGAAACTGGGCAAAACCTTCGTCGGTACATGATTTTCCGCACATGCCAGATTTTTACTGAATTTCCGGTTGTGGTGGTCGTCGACGAAAATCTGATGGCCGGTCATTGGCAGTCGAGCCAGTTCGAGGCTGAGCGGTCACCCATCCAAGTATGGGTCCAGCCGGCCACTCAACGCGGTAGCCCACCGAGCCGCGCACCGACCGCTCCCACCGTCTCGTCGTTTATTCACGCCGAAGATATTTTTGGAGAATATACTTGTGGAAGGAATGCGGTTAAGGGGACCACGTTCCACCGGAAATCTCTTAATCACACGAGGCCCGCAAAATTTTGCCTACGGTTGACCCTTTTTGTACTCCCAACCGGAGAGAAAAAAAAACTTACATTATCCGCTTGCACATTCGTCCCCTTGTAATAATTCGCCGATCTCTCAGCCTCGTGGAAGCCAGAGCTGAGGAAAAAAAACGTTCGAGATAAACGACCCGTCGGCTTCTCGACTCTTTTCGCCGGTTTTGTCGAGGTCACCGTGCCGAAATTTAAGCCGCTTTGCCGTGCACGCTGCGCGCTATCAAGCGTCGTCGATAATTAAATGCTTTTTTTTCGGCGCTTTCTCGGACCGGTTGTTGCGACGCGATTCGAGGCGCAGGTTCGGTGAAAATGGACGAGAGACCTTAATACGTTTGATACGTAAGTAATTCGCTCGACACACAACGTGAGTGCAAACATACGATCAACCGTGACTTCACTTTCCATCATCCTTTTCGTCACACCGCTACTTCAAAATGAAATCCTCATTTGATCCTGTTGGATTTCAAGCTGGCTCTTTCGAAGTACTGAGCACGTTGTTGAGAAACTGATCTCGGTTTTTAGGTCGATTCGAACAAACAAAAAAGTCCTATTTCATCCTGATGGCAATCTGATCGATCTTCGAATTCAAAAAGTCGTCTTTTTTTAGGGGGTCGGTATAAACTTAAAATATTGTAAATGCGATTTTTTGTTGCACTGCTTTATAGCCCAGGGTCATTTGCAACGAAGATTTTGTAAAAAATCGTAAAATTGACAGAGTTGTGATGATTTTTTTGAAGGGCCAGGTCGCTTAGTGCCATTTATCCTTTTTTTCCGTTTTTTCCCAAAACTGTTTTATGAAACGGTGTTCGCCATATCACAAAATCTATTCGTCTGATTCATTTTCGATTCGAAAGAGCATAGTTTATGCTATGCATAGCAACATGCTATCGTGACTAGCTGATTTTGTCTATATGTTTAGCCATTTGTCGACAACGAATGATCTAAGCCGTTTTTTTGTTAAAAAATGAATTTTTTTGGTTAAAAAACGAATTTTTTGTTCTACAGCTCGCCATTGTCCTAATTTTCAGAATTAAAAAAGTATCTATCCATACGAAAATTTAAATATAATACTAAAAGTATGATATTTAAACCATCATTTTTCATTTCCAATCACCCTAGTCACCTCCACCGGTTGGCCATGCAGCAAAGGCGTTACTTTGTTTAAACAATCACAACGTCATTGTTTATTCATATTTTTCGTGAAAAATTAAACTCTAAGTTGGCAAGGCTGTGTATCAATAGCGTGTAAAATCTAGACTCTGTCAATCCACTAGTCTCATCATAAAATAAATATTGAAAATCGACCTGTTCTTTGGGCCCCAAGCAGACCAGTTCAGAACGACAGACCCTGTCTACCTTCCAAGACTACACATACAAGAAGTTGCAGGTCCGACGAATATATTCGAGATTCGTGCTACACGTACTGTACATTTAGGTAATATACTTGATCATATACGAGGGGGCATGAGCCAAATTGAGTGCCCGCGATTTTGCGACGAGATAAAGTGGCGAGGGGTTGGGCCGGGGGGATATCGTGGGCCACCGGTTGCACCGGGCGGTTTTGCGCGTATCGGAAATGGAGGTGTGCAGCACACACCGGACCCACACCTCTGTCCACCTCTCAGCCGCGTCCAACGATCTTTCTCTCCGTCTCTCTCCGCTCCGATGTACGTCAACATGTATCATACCTATGTGCATGTATACAACATGTATGTGCACACTGCTTACAAGGGGTACATCGCATGTACGCGTCCTGTGGGAGAGCCCCGAGTGAGCACCAACGTGCGTTGTATATCCTCCGACGAGCCGGTCCTTATACGGGGCCCACGCCGTGCCGGGCCCATCTCGAGAGACCCGTCTCATACCCGCAAAAACGAAACTTACACCACCGCTTCGAACACAAAATTTTTCGAAGTTTGCAGATCCGGGGAACCGCAATCCTGCTTCGAAACTTAATATGGTACCTCCCGGCTAAAAAGCCCGAGCTCCGATATTCGTAACGACCAAATCCCGGATCGCATCAACCATCAACGGTCAAGGCGCGATCCAACCGATCTTCCAACGAATAACTTGGTCTTTGTCCTTGTTTTCCGGTCGGAGAGAGCGCGTTGTGCAAACGTTCTGAGCTGCCATATGTTTTGGATGTATACGTTGAACATCAAAGAAAAAGCAAATGGTCGGATGTACGAGACATCTGGAAGTTTGGGCCCAAAACGTGAGAACTGTGTTTTTGTTGGCCTAAACCGTCATCAACGATCTCACGTACCCGCAGCAGAATTCCGGCCATCCTGAGGCAGGGTACTCGGGTCAGGGTTCGTTTGTGGTCGCCGGATTATCGGTCAATCTGCACCGCATTACGGTGATCGACATACTCAAGCTATGATCACCAAGTTGCTGGTCGACCCGCGGACACTTACGTAGAGTGTTGGAATAAATCGTACTGACATTCGGAGCCTCAAATCCACGTTTTCTCCATTGAAGTTGATGAATCATCGTCTTGCACCATCGTTCCATCATATTTGCTCGATCACAACAGCCTGCAGCCAATTATAGGCTCGGTTGCATCATCAGAAGTGCCAGACTGACAATGAGTAGCGTTCTATATTTACTCGGTCATCTCGCTATCCACTCTATCACGGTTTCGGCTGATGGGAGACTTCTGAGGCTCACTTGAGAGAACCATTTCGGGAGCAACACATTCGGACAAAGACGAATCAGTAGGGCTTGATTTAGCCAGTTATGTAAGGTCAATCAGCACTCTGTCTGCTTGATGAATGTCTTGGTGACGAATCTAGATCAGTTTCCAACCAGTTGGATTTCGATACTGAAAATCCTGCAAATCCTGCAAATCCTGCCTGCCTTTTTTGTCTGTTTCGCAAATCCTGCCTGCCTCGATGGTGACGTACATTCTGCGATGGCTTTCAGCATTGGTGAGAAAGGGCATCAACAGATGAGGCTTCATTTTTATTTAGGGTTTCATCAGGTTGGCGCAAGGACGAAATTAGAATGTCAACCTTTCGGTAGCCCGAAAAGCGAATCCAAAAAGACGATATCATCACTTTGGAACAACACGATCCAACCCACGAGGGTCTAATTTGCAGTACTTGCTGCACGATCTTCCTCGCACCGAGGGACGATTTCCTGACACTTTTTCGGGCCCCGGAGGCTCGAATTTTTCGTCCCGACTATAAACTACAGGGCAGAAAATGTGTGCAGCAGGAAACGAGAAATTGGAGACCGTGACGAGTTCTTCGATGGTCAACGACCACAGACTCGGGCGATCATCATCGCTCTCATCCTCGTCGTCGACGTCCGAGTGAAAATAATTCGCGCTTAAGTTCTCGTAACCCGAGACGATGATGATGCCAACGGATCGGGCCAGTGTGCGCACTCACGTTTCACCACACGCACGCATATATTCGGACTCGTCAAAGCGAGAGAAGCGCGTGCATTGCGAGACGTGCGCGCAATTGATGCGTGGGCCAAGTGCGTTAAACGTTAAATCGTCTCGAAGCAATCGTCACGCACATAGGAGCCTCAAGAGCAATGAGAAAAGCGAGTACAGAGAGGAGGACAGATAGCAGCCGATGGGACGAGATTGCACTCGCCTACGCGTTACCATTTCCTGTGACGTTTAATGGCACCGGGCACAAAAACCAATCGGGCCAATCGAGGCCATTGATGTCACAACCACCTAGTTTCGACCGAGAAATCCATTTTTGGGACAATCACAAACGAATCGTCACGTGACCAAAACGGGACCCAAAGACAGTCTAGGGGAGACCCAAGAGGGTTGACACAGAGGTAAGTTGAAACAGTGTCAATGTCTCGGTAGATGTGATTGTTAGCGAGCTGGAAACAATGCCATTTTTGCATTGCTACGACGCGCGCCACTTGTCAGCTCGCTCCGGTGCTTTTGCGAGTTCAGTTGCGTCACATCGACACCCACGCGAAAAAATTGGCAAAAGTATTTGTCGTATTTTTCATTAACGGGTTACCCCCACTTGTAGCGCAAAAAAAGGCCTTTTTCATGAATTTTTTAAAGAAAACTACAAAACTTTTTTAATCGATCAATATACCATCTTAAAGAACACATCTTGAAGAACTTTCAGTAATTTTTTTATTGAAAAATATTACATTGTTTAGTGGCAAATGGCCGTCAATGAAATAATGTTTTTATATACACGGTTTGCGGTGACCAACATTGCGGCGAAGTGGATCATCTGAAAAAAAAATGCCGATGGATTTAGTCAAATATAAGTATAAACTAGTCTTTAATCGAAGGATTTTAAAAAATATTCATTTTTCACAAAATGGCGGACAGTCAAAGTTAATGGTTCGATTTTAACGAAAAAAAAACGGCCGTTTTTTGGCTATAAAACGGCCATCTTTTTTCGAAAAAAAAATCGAACGATTAAAGACTACATTTTTATGTATTAAATAAGCCTGCAAAATTTCAAAAGGATCGGTTCGTTAGTGTTCGAGTAATCTTGGTCACCGACTTCAGAAATGCCATTTTGAGAAAAACGCGTTTAAAGTTTCAATTTCATTTTACACGAAGAAAATATTTTTTTTTTGTAAACTTACATAGAGTCATCTATTCCGGGCCCATACAGAAGTATGGGCCCGGATACTTATACTTCAAAAAAATGCAATAAAAAAAATCGATTTTTTCAAAATCGCAAGTGGGGGTAACCCCTTAAGCTTTAGTTGCTTTGTTTATACATTTGATGGTACGTGATATGCATTGTTTGGAAGCGTACTAACCTAGCATTCGATTTGTCATATTCAATTTGTTGTTTTGCAATACTCTTTGTCAATGGTGAGTTCCGAATCAAGTTGTATCACATTTTTGACACCTAGGAGGGATATGTATGTCACAATTGTTTGTCAGAATAGAGATTGATTTGCTTTCTTGCCATGAAGTTTCTCCATCAATGTATGTTTTGGTCCGCTATATTTTGCTACTTGATTCTGTCAGATTCGTGAGTTTATATTCCTTTTATTCCATTTATAAAAATCCATTCCATTTATAAAAATTTGTCAGACTGAATAAAAAAGTGAAACAGATTAATGTCGAGGTTAAGTTTTTTTATTTTTAATAAAGTGTTTTTAATAACAATGTGTTTTGACATAATTTATACTCATATTTTGTACCGATTCCCAGGCGTTTCAACTTACCTCGATATGAGGAGAGTTGAAACAAAACGACTTATTGTACTTTAATGGTTTTCTTGACAGGTTACCTAATTCCTGGAGTCATTTCTATTCGACAATCTATTAGTCGATAAAAAAGCTACAAAACAACTTTATATTTATCCGAATCTCTCGTTACGATTGCGAGATATGGGGTGAAATCTGAAAATTGTTTCAACCCTCCTGGGTCTCCCCAACTGATGATAATTCGTGATATATTGCGAGGCTAAGTTCAAAGGGACCACGAGGCTGTCAAGGGAAAACAAAATAAAGAGTGGCTTTCTCGTTTGAAAGAAATATAAAAAACGTGAGATCCAAAAAAGGATTTGTGAATAAGATGAGGACGTGTCCTTTCTTTCGAGATCCCAGCGAGATATTCTTCTTCGTCTCGCATAGGCCACGTCATTCTTCAGGTATACAGCTCACCGGTATTAGCCTCGCCTAATAGTGTACCTGTAGGGCTAACCCGCTCCTTCGAGCCTCGTAGACGATCAGGAATCCCTAGACGATCTCGCGTGTTACCTTCGCCTCTCCACGTCATTGTGAGAGCCGACCGATCACCCTCGGGCTCCCCCTCGTACGGCGCGGGACTCGCGACGAAGGGCCGCCGAGTGATGAACAACGGAACGGACAACAACGCGGCTCGAGTTGAAAGTGTACCTTGGACAGGTTTTCAGCCACGGCTTGAGATCTCGAATTTTATTGTGCTCCACAATGTACCCGGGAGAAGTTTTTTTCATACCACACACAAACCCAAACAAATAACGACTTTTATTTATACCTCAACCTTTAAGGTATCATCGATGTGATTCGTTGCATCTTTTTATCCAATTTATTGCATCAATGTACTTTATCCTTGTCTACGGAGATCGAACGTTCAACAATTCGACGATTGATTTATACCGAGGCAGATTTTATTCTGATGAGGATGTCAATTTTTTTAATTCACTTTTTTCATCTTTTTTACAATATTATGAGGTATTGTGTCAGGACTGAGTGAGTTGAAGGCAAAAGAATATTGTTATTGTTGGAGGTGTATTAAAAATAACATTAGTATTATTACCGTGCATAGATCGATTACAGTGATTGCACTTTTTTTCCTAAGTATGCTTTGCTAATATCGCTCATTATCTGGACAAATTTTACAAGTATCAATCTCCATTTCCTCCCGAAATAGTTATCGACTTACATACATAAATGTGTATATACATACATACATACATACACACACATATATATATATATATAAAATGTTAAAATATATATACAGGGTGAGTTACAAGAAATTAGACATTCCCGAATGAGACGTTGCGACGAATCCGAGCAATATTCAGAAAACTTTTTAAACAAATTAAGAAAAGTACAACGTTCCCTTGAGACGCATTCTGGACGCGTTATTGAATAACAATTATTATTTGCTTTATCCACCACGAACTAATGCCGTTTCATTAATATTTCTGGTATGTCACGGCCATCCTGAAGTTGCGGCAGATTATCGGTATTGTTTCGAAAATGAGAGTGGACGAGAGATTTTGGATTTATACTATCGATCAAAAGTTTTCGATCATTTTGGATAATAGCAGAATTTTCAATCACTCTGGATAATTGCAAACATTATAGTAGAATAATAAAATTCATTTTGTTTTTTATTTTACGAAGATACTATACAGCTCTTTGAAATAGATTATATTGTTCTGACATAAGTGGCAATTATCCAAAGTGATAGAAAACTTTTGACTTTTACTGTGTATTTGTAGTTATTCACCCGATGTATATATATTGGGTGAGCTACTAGAAATAGACTCTGAAAATTCCGACAAACTTTGATTCCGACAGATTTCAAACTCCGTTAAATATGTTGAATATATCTTGAAAAATACATTGTCCATGAAAGTACGTAGGATTTTTTTTATATTGCATAGTTCATTTGTTATTAACAATTGTCTGACGAAAATTTTCACTTTCCAAAAATTTGCCTAAAAAATCGTCAGATAATTGTTAATAACAAATGAACTATGCAAAATAAAAAAAATCCTACGTACTTCCATAGACAATGAATTTTTCAAGATATACTCAACATTTCAAGTGAATCAGTTGAAAATTGTCTGAGTTACGTTTCCGGCCAACTTAAAAAATGCAGTTTTGAGATAAACGCTGCACATTCGCCATTTTGAAATTGATCGCTTCAAAAAATTTATTGTATACAGTCACTGATATGTATGATGAACATCCTTTTTTATAATCTCGATTTATTTTGTAGTTTTTCTGAAAAAAAAAAAATCCCCAAAAAGCCTATTTTTTCGGCCTCTAGAGTGGCCGACGGCCTTAACTCGACGTACCGCCGGAGCCAAACCCTGACCGTCCATTCGACATATATACATATATATATATATATATACACAGTCGAACCTCGATATAACGAAGATTTGTCCATTCCCTTCCGATAGACACCCGAAACCTTTATACAACAACATAATAATATACATTGTGCCCTAATTGCTTTTAAAAATAGCTATAATTTGAACCTTTCTTTCTTTAAAAAAATATCCCTATATTTATACCACTATTTTTTTTAACATTTTAAAAAACATGATCTCGATGTAACGAAACCTCGATATAACGAAAACTCGATATAACGAACTTCCGAAGAGATTCGTTATATCGAGCTTCGAATCTATATATATATATATATATATTTATATGCAGGGTGTCCTGTTATGAATGGATAATCCTGCAACTGTCAATAGGTCAAATCATGCCCTACTATATGCTGGAATTTCAGTTTAGTAAAAGTTCCACCTTTTTCGAGGTTCTGGACTCTATGTTATTTTTTGAAAAAAAAAAACATCTGCTTTTGGTTTTTCGCATGCCATTTCTACGAATGATAGGAATCGACAATAACTAAGCAACTTTTTTAAGTAATTGGTAGAATATGCGTAGTACATTTTTTTACACCGCAGGCCATCAAAGTCAGATGTTCAAATTGGTTTGTATGAAATTCTGTATAAGATAATTTCTCATAAAGTTTCCTTATCATTCAAGGTTAAAAAGAAGACTTTTCTAGATAAAACAAATAACCGAGAGTATTTTAAAAATACCGGGTCAAATAAAGTTATCATTTGTAGAAATGGCATGCGAAAAACCAAAAGCCGATGATTTATATCTTGAAAACCGTGGGACTTTTACTAATCTGAAATTCCAGCATACAGTAGGACATGATCTGACCTATCGACAGATGCAGGATTATCCATTCATCACAGGACACCGTGTATATATATATATATAATGAGAGTGTGTTTTATGATGTTTTAGTACATCACGATTTACACATACGTAAATTACATACACGTTTTGCACTATTCATTGTGCTTGTCTTTTCTCATCGCGTGTACACGGCTTGTAGTAAGCTTACGTAGCAAGAGATATAAGCAGGTACGTATTACATTCAAATGTAAAGAGATGTCCTGTATACGGATACAAAGCCCGTTCGCAGGCGGGTATTCATGCACAAGCATACACACACACAGTTTTACCACGATATTTAAGCATACCGTTAAATCGGCACACACTGGAAGGAGAACGTATACGTATACAAAGTATTGAAAACCCAGTCCGCCCACGTTCACGAAAGTTAACCAGTGCCTTCGGTCACATATGCAGAATTCAAGCTTTTACTTATGGCTTTACACGTTTTTTTTTCAGACCAGGAGAAACAAAAGTTTTCACCAGGTAAGGTAAAATTTTTTCGAGTGCCGTACGTTGCATGTAAATTGCATTCGAGAATTTTCTTTGCCGGTAGATGAGAAGGCGTTTCTTTTACTGATTTTTTTTTAGTTGGAGGAACGATCTTCTTTGTTGTGAAGAAGAGTTGAGAAAAGAGCTGGCGGAAAGGTGAGAAAAAGGGTTGGGAAATGAACAATAGGGTGGATTAAAATTTGGAGATACAAATTATTGGGAGGTTATTGAAAAGAAATTTTGTTTTTTTGTGTTTGAATTTGAAGATTTCTTCGTTTGCGCTTGCGGACTTTTACGACCCTTTCACTTTTACTGCGAACTTGAGACTACTATTTCTGGTTATGTATGAAACCCGAACAAACTTCTCAATTTCCTATTTTCAGTTATGCATGAAACCCAAATAAACCACTCACTTCGCCATTTCCGGTTATTTTGAAACCCCAAACAAACTTCTCACTTTACTATTTCCAGTTATTTAAAAAACTCAATTATACTTTTCACTTCGGAGTGGCCAGTTATTTTGAAAACCCAAACAAACTTATCACTTTACTATTTTCAGTTCTTTCGAAAACACAAACAAACTTCTCACTTTACTATTCCAGCTATTTAGAAAACCCGAACGACCCAAACTCCTTCCCATTTTACTGTTTCCAGTTATATAGAAAATCCAAATAAACCGAAACAAACGTTGGACTGTACCGTTCCTAAAACAAATCCAAGCAAACCTCTAACTTTACTGCTTTCAAAGATTTAAAAAACCCAAACAAACTTCTCACTCTACTATGTTCAGTTATTTCGAAAACGCAAAAAAACTTCTCACTTTGTCATTTGCAGTTATTTTGAAAACCCCGACAAACTTCTCACTCTACTATTATCAGTTATTTCGAAAACACAAACTTCTCACTTCGCCATTTCCAGTTATTTTGAAAACCCGAACAAACTTCTCACTTTACTATTTTCAGTTATTTCGAAAACCCAAACAAACTCCTCACTTTACTATTTTCAGTTATTTCGAAAATACAAACAATCTTCTCACTTTACTATTTGGAGTTATTTCCAAACTCAAACAAACCCAAACAAACATGTCTTTCTACCATTTCCAGTTATTAACTAACTGAATATCACCAATGACCAGGAAAGAAATGATTTCTCCGTTTTTCCAATTCACTATCCTACACTGCATTTGTCAATTTTTTCCAAAATCTAGATCATCGTCGATTCGAGAAAAACGATCGGATATTCCATCAGCTCCTGAATGACCGCAGCCCGGAAAACCGGCCTTTGATACCTGCAGGACCAGAGGGGCCAAAGTAGTCGCCCACAAATCGCAATCGAAGTGAAATCGTGACTAATCGAGACTCGAGTATTGACATTAAATACATCGACAACGATTTTCATAATCCCCCGAAAGAATGCCGCGTAACACGGTACGGAGAAAAAAGACAGCAAAAAAAATCGGCGACTTTGCCTCCCCCACGGAATAGCACGCGAGTTCAGCAACGGCGATCAGGAAAGGCTCGACCGATCAAAGAGCACGAAGGGTGACATTACGAGGTACCAAACGTGCGTGTAATTGCCTAGCTCGTTCCACCGTGCCACGTCAATGAAGTCTTATCGTGTACGTGTTTTCATTTTTTTTTTTTCGCTGTCCCGGAGTAATCGAGACTTGGCTCAGCCTACGTGGAGCCATTTGTGCCATTCACAGTTCCACGGGTACGAAACGTTACCGGGAGAAGGTGGGTGATAACTCAGCCGGAGCAGCTTGCCAATAGCGAGAACTTTCGTAGAAAGCTGAATTTATATCAGTGGGAATCGAGAGGCCGATTGCCTCTCTCTACCTCCCTCTCTCCCTCTCTGTCTTTCTCTTCCCCTTGCCTTTCGAGCGCCGGCTTAGATCATAGCCAATGAACTGAAATAATTCGCAAATGTACGCGTGACCGAGTATGGTGAACGGACCATAGTGCTCCAAAGTGTATCTGGAAAGTTTGTGCGTCATTTGTATCGAGTGGGTGAGTAGAATGACGAGGCGAGCGGAAAGAAAAGAAACGAATGAAGTTTCGAAAAAGTGGAGTGCGGACGTGTAACTACAGGAATCAATGCTACTCCGATCAAAAAATCAAGATCATAATGCTAACTTCAACCTGCTAGATCTGATCTTCCTCCTCCAGCCTGCTGAATGGATTCTGTTAGACCTCATTTTTTTCCTAATGCCAACCTGTGGAATCTCTTAGCTGAACGAATCAACCTTCTCATTGAATTCGGTTCCGGAATCCTAATTGTTCAAAAAATCAACTAGAAATAAATCAAAGTGGGAATAAACAACGTATTGCAAAACGTATCCGATCATTTCTCATTTAAATGCCAGATCCTAATGACAGGGTGATATCAAGAATAAAAAGGAATCATTATTTTCGGACCCAAGAAAAGCTCTTCGGTTTCCCATCACACGTGAAATCAGTCTTCATCAATGGAACTTTCAGCCTGCCGAAAAGTGCACGATCTTTGGAGAAACGAAAACCAACATGTAGTTTTCGAGCATGGGCTCCAATGGAACGGTCCTGATGGAGAAGCATACCTATTTAGCCGGCTCTTACATGTTCTTCGTGATGTCCAATAAACGTGTGCACAGTAAACTTGCTGAATGGCCCTGCCATATATAGATGGCGTTTCGGCTGAGTTTGTTAGTTACGCAAATACAGAGCCATTCAAATCAACAGAGCTCGGCAACGTAACCTGCCTGTCGTGGACAAACATCCGCGTTTCCGAAAACGCTGCTCAGCCGTGGCCATTATCGGACCTCCGGTGCAAAAAGGCTCCGGATGAGTCTTCCAATTACAAAGAAATTGCTGCGAATACTCTTCCAATGGCTTTCAATCGGAGACATGAGATTGTATAAAGAATTTAACGAAACTCAGAGGAAGTTGCAGTGATGGAAATAGCCCCTTGCCACGGGTACCATTTTTCAGTAAATTTGACGAAATAGAGTGCTATCCAAATACGGGTACCATTTCAGTAAATGGTAATGAAATCAGTTTCAGAAAAGCGGTTCCCAGCCATAGCAGAGGTACGATTTACCATTAAATTCGATGGTGTGATCCAATGGTGTGATTCAATGGTGTGATCCAATGATGTGATCCAATGGTGTGATCCAATGGTGTGATCCAATGATGTGATCCAATTGATGTGATCCAATGATGTGATCCAATGGTGTGATCCAATGGTGTGATCCAATGGTGTGATCCAATGGTGTGATCCAATGGTGTGATCCAATAGTGTGATCCAATGGTGTAATCCAATGGTGTGATCCGATGGTGTGATCCAATGGTGTCATTCAATGGTGTGATGCAATGGTGTGATCCAATGGTGCGATCCAATTGGAACTGGTCCCGTGCCATAGAGCAGTTACCATTTTCCATTAAATTGGACAAAAATGATCTCGCGTCATAGGTCAGCTATCATTTTCCACTACATTCAACGTAAACCGTTCCATACCACAAAACAGGTACCATTTTTCACCCAAATGGTATCCACCCCAACTCAGAACATGCAATATCCGAAAACTTCGAGATCTTGATGTTTTCCTTGCGATCGCTAGCGAAAACCAAAATGCCCACCAATTTCCTTGCATATTTCTGCAAACACTTTCGGCAACGTGTCTCTCTTCGCCGATGCCGAATAGCCCGATATCGTCGATATTATGAACATACCTGTATCCCCTTGTACCCGAGCATCCACGCAATTTCACAGCAGGATACAATCGTGTACAGATATTCGTCGTCGTCGCGTCCGCGTGATAAAATTGCGCATAAAGTTGCTTTTCCCATCGCAGCAGACCCCCGTATACCTGTACTTTAGAATTGACCGTTCGCCAGTGAGATCGGTGAGAGAACATTTTATATCCCTTGTAACTGTGTAAAAGGCGCTGTGCTCAACAAATACTTGCGCATTGAATTCGTGGCTCAAGACTAAAGCTTGCATCCATGTACAAGTCTACATGTACGTATACACATATAGGGTGGCTCGAAAAGTGACGTGCAGAGAAAAATGCCTCTTATCAATACCTATCCGAATCACCCCCATATATGTTCTACAATCTTTTTTCGGTTTCGAGGAAAAAGCACTTTTTTCTTTTTTGTGTTTGTACTTTTCTCGCAATTTTTTTTCCCTTGTATTATCGTTATGAAGTGCACTGTTGAGCACTTTTTTCGGTTTCGAGGAAAAAGCACTTTTTTCTTTTTTGTGTTTGTACTTTTCTCGCAATTTTTTTTCCCTTGTATTATCGTTATGAAGTGCACTGTTGAGCAACAAATAAATGACCAACTAAACAGTTATGTTGATGCCTTGGATTTTGATCAAAAGTTTAACTAATAGCTTCGAGAAAATCAGTCAGTAAAGTTCAGATGAATAGACAAGATACTTATATTAGTCCAAATGACTCCCAATTGCTTTTAAAAACTTCTGACAAGGAACATCACTTAAGTGGCTGCCTTCGATATTGTTGAAACTCATATATGTGAGAACATTGAAAAATATTAGACAAGTATTTTTTATTGGCGAAAAAGGATTTGAAGGGGGAAAACCACCCTTCAAAGGAGGGCGTGTCATCCCTTAATTCAAGTTTTTTCAATACTTCTATCGTGGATTTTTCATAGCTTTATATTAGAAGAATTTTGGTTTTTGTTTTATTTAGATCGGTGGACTGCTTGTTGGTGAAACTGCAAAATCACGCCTCGAGACGCCTTTCTTTAAAGAGTGATTTCTCCCCTTAAAATCGTTTTTCCGCCGATTAAAAACAGTACGTGTCTAATAGTTTTCAATGCTTCATCACATACATGAGTTTCAACAAAATCGAAGGCGGATATTTAAGTGATGTTCCTCGTAAGGGGAAAGTACATGCCCAAAAGAGGAAGAAATTAAAAACCTATCGAATATATTAATGTCGAATATGTTACAGGAAAATTCGACAAACGTTTAAAAATGCTTCTTTCCCCAAAACTAAAAAATATCGTAGAACACGAGGCGATTCCGATAGGTATTGATGCGAGGCATACAGCTTTTTCTTTTAGACGTCACTTTTAAAGCC
Source organism: Ophion slaviceki (assembly GCA_944452715.1). Taxonomy (NCBI): domain Eukaryota; kingdom Metazoa; phylum Arthropoda; class Insecta; order Hymenoptera; family Ichneumonidae; genus Ophion; species Ophion slaviceki. The sequence continues at coordinate 7,102,196 of OX101786.1, read as the reverse complement.
ACCCTGTAATTTGAAAATGTGTTATTTAATTCATAGAAAATTTAGTTTCCATAATAACCTTGATACCCATGACAATATGACTCTAAAATCCATTCCTGCCAAACACAGGAACCAGCTTTTTGCGATACTAATGAAATATATATATAAAATTTATAAAATAAAAATACGATTACAAAAAAGAAAAGTAATAAAACTTCCGTAATGCCTTTTTCTCGAAAACTAAGAAAGATCGTAAAACATACATGGGGGTGATTCGGATAGGTGTAAACGAGGCATCTAGATAATTCTTTTGGACGTCACTTCTCGGGCGGCCATCTGTGTATATATTTATAAATGCAACCTTGCCAAAAAGTATTAATAATAACATGTATGTATATATATGTATATGTATATATATATATATATATATATATATATATATATATATATATATATATATACATGTTTTTTCTACTATGACGATATTTGGAGAAATTCGCAAAATGAAAGGGTGCTTGATCTTTTCACCACGTCTTTCTGCACACACGCACATATATATATATATATATATGCAAGTATGGTAAGTACACCACGTCGTGCCCACGCAAACTCCCACGCGATACAATACTATATACTCGATTCCCGATCGTACTCCCTTCCACTATATAGCGACATCGTTTCTCCCCTACCCCCTGCCCCACCACTTCTCACTCGCCCCTCTTCCCTGACCCGTTGGTCTCCTCGCCGTTCAACGTTCTCGCGTTCATTCATCCGATCGACCGTTCGTTCGTTTCATTCACAAGCTACGCGACTCGGGTGTGTGTGCATGTGTGTCTGTGAATGTGCGCCCATACTTACTCGCAAGCACACGATATACTTCGATCATGAAACCGGCAGCGCAATGCACCCCCCCCCCTTCCCTAGGCTGTGGTCGCGTGAGCGTCCATACATGAGCGCGGTTAGGTGCTCTTGATGTTTCGATGCTGTTGCAACTCTAATATATATGTGTTCAAATTGTTAATATATATATATATATATATATATATATATATATATATATATATACACACACACAGGGTGTCCTGTTATGAAGGGATAATTCTGCAACTGTCAATAGGTCAGATAACGTCCTACTATATGCTGGAATTTCAGTTGAGTAAAAGTCCCAAGATTTTCAAGATTTTGGGCTTTATGTTATTTTTTGAAAAAAATCATCTGCTTTAGGTTTTTCCGCATGCCATTTCTACAAATGATATGAATCGACAATAACTAAGCAATTTTTGAAAGTAATTGGCACGATATGCGTAGCACATTTTTTTGACACCGCAGGCTATCAAAATCAGATGTTCGAATTGGTTTGTATGAAAATTCTGGATGAGATCTTTTTCATAAAGTTTCCTTAACATTTAAGGTTATAAAAAAGACTTTTCTAGAACAAACTAGAACTAAACTAGAACTGGACTAGAACTGAACTAGAACAAAATAAAACTAAACTAGAATTAAACCAGAACTAAACTATTTATTTTCTAGTTCGAAAAAATGACCAATTTATATATTTTTTTAAACCGGGTAAAAAAAGTTATCATTTGTAGAAATGGCATGCGAAAAACCAAAAGTCGATGATTTTTATCCCGAAAACCGTGAGACTTGAAGTAAAGTGGAATTTCAGCATATAGTAGGACACGATCTGACCCAACGACGGTTGCAGGATAATCCATTCATAACCGGACACCGTGTATATGGAGCGATCGATCGAAGCTGAAGATCCGTTGCGATATCACATGAAATAGACAAAGTACATAGGAGGATGGCTTTACTATCAAGTTGGCGTGTTAATGGTAGGGGTATGCTTTTTTTTACGTACTTTGTAGCCAGGACGAGATGATTGATAAGATTGCCATTTTGGAAGACGATGTTGTGAAAATGAGTTTTCGTTTTGGTTATCACGTGATTGCACATTTTTGGGACAGTCCTAGGTTGGGATTAATGAGGACTTGCCGGTAATGTGAAATGTCTTGGCGTTTTGCCGGGGCAAGAAACGAGCCCTCTCCTGGCGCTGATAGTCTGATCCCTATTGCGATGTGTCAGACGAATGTTAACTTTTTTAAATCGATAATCTAATATTTAATTAATTATCATTAATTGATTGTATTTATTATAATGTGAAATTAACAAGTTATCTTCTATTGATTGTGTTATAATGACTATTCAATGAATTGTCCTTAATTAGCTGTAATGTAATAATGAATTACATTTAATTAATTAAACTGTAATATTTAATGAATTAATTTTTTCCCCTCAATTATTTTTCCTGTTTCTCCTAGTCTCACTCCAGTTAACTTTTCGAAAGCATTAAGAGTTGGTGCGAAAAGAACAGCAATGAGCCGAGAAAATGTAAATCTGAAAATACAAATTTCTGTTTCCGGTAATTTTTCGACATAACTTTTTGTCTTATACCAAATTTTGAATAATTGTATTTTGAAATTTTAAGTATGTATGAAGTAACGTGGATTTTTTTGTTGATAGACATTAATTTTATTAAATGCGGAGTATTGAAGAAAAAAAAACCCAACCCAAACAAACTCATATAGGTGTTCTTATTATGGTCGTTGTTTTGAAATTAAAGGAAATAAAAGGAGAAATGCCGAGTGGATTTTACCTTGGAAATGCAATTCGGTTCAGTTATTTTTGAGAATATTTTTAACACTTTTCGCAATATTTTTGATGGCCCGAATTATAGATAATTGCATTTTCTGAATTTACGATCCATATGAAGTAATGTGGATTTTTTTTGTGGTCGATATTAATTTAGTAGAATTCGCAGTATCGGAGAGAATCGGGGCTGAACACGCGATCGCAGGGAACGTGAAGCGGCAAACGGCACATCGTAATTTACTCGGTGTGGTCGGACGATCTCTTTCCACCGAGGCACACGCTTTAATTTGCGGCTAGAGACCGGATCGCGTTCTGTATCCTCGTCACTGTACTGTTCCTCTTCCTCTCATGACTCTCTCTCTCTCTCTCTCTCTCTCTCTTTCTCTCTCTCTCTCTCTCCCTATCTTTCTTTCTCTCCATATCTCTGTCTCTCCCTATCTCTCTCTTTTCCTATCTCTCTATCCCATTTCGTATCTATATCTACTTCACGTTTCCTGTTTTATCTCTGTAACTCCGTAAGGAAGAAAGGCAGTTTTAGACAAGAGCATTGCGTAATAGCCCACTAGTGCCGAGTCTGAAGGTATACTCAAGGCGTTCGTAACACAAGATAAATTTTTATCCGACCAATTACCCGAGCAATAATGCAATTACTTTTTTCTTTAATTTAATTGTCCGCTGTCAAAAGGCTTCGTCTCAAGGATCCTTACTCTCGATAAGGGGCTACATATTTTAAAAAGCGCGGAAGACAATCCTGTTAAAATAATCCCCGATTTTCGAAAGTACAAACATTCTTTGATCGTCGATACTGATGTGTTCTAGAGCATCCTTCTTGCGGAGAAATATAATGGTTTAATCGAACGAGAATACTTCTATCAATGTTTCCTTCCAACTCGAGCTCTTCACCGATAAATTTTGAAGAATCCTGATTTTTGAAATCGAAATACGATAGTAAACTTCTAACTTCGAAGTTTCCCTAGTTCCGCTACTTCACTTGCGGCAAAAAATTAAATTCTAAGGCATTTCATTTTCGAAGTCCTGGGAAATTTAATTAAAAAATTAAAATTCGACGGATTTAATTTTAAAAAATGAAATTCTAGGGATTTCATTTAAAAAATGAAATTCTAGGGATTTCATTTTTTTTAATTAAATTCTAAGGATTTCGTTAAAAATGCTAGGGTTTTCGTTAAAAAGAATTAAATTCTAGGAATTTCTATCATTTCATTTCAAAAGGGGAATTCTAGGGAATTTCATTGGAAAATGAAATTCTAGGACATTTCGTTAAAAAATGAAATTCTAGGGGTTTCGTTTGAAATAATTGAATTCTAGGGATTTGATTTAAGAAATTAAAGTTTAGGGAATTTCTTTGAAAAAATGAAATTCTAGGGAATTTCTATCATTTCATTCCAAAGAGTGGAATTCTAGGGAATTTAACTGTAAAGTCTTTTCTAGGAAGTTTCATTTTAAAACTGGAATTCTATGGAATTTCATTTTAAAATGGGATTCTAGACAATTTAATTAAAAAATGGAATTCTAGGGAATTTGATTTCAAAATGCGGTCTAGGGAATTTTGTTTCGAAAATGAAATTCTTGGGAATTTCATTGAAAAAAAAAACTAGGGAATATCATTTCACGACTTAAGTACAGTTTCTTTAGTATAATAATTAGCCTAGATACATATATGCTTTCCCGAAAAAAATGTGTCGGAATTTTTGAAAACTTCCTGTGAAAAGAACCCTCCTGAAGTTCTTTCCTCTCAACACTCCGATTTTAAAAAACTAAAAATCCTCTCCCGACTATTTACGGCCAAAGATTCAAAACGAGACAACCTGCCAGAAACCGATTTTTTTCCATCCTCAAGACGAAGCGCAAGGATCCATAAACATCCGAAAAATATCGGTTAGTTTTGTGATTCTTTGATGCAAAGATTAGTGAAAACCACGAGAACAATGGAGACGCACATTATCGTCCTTGTTGTCCTGTTTCCCACGGAGTGAAAAACAGCGCTTCAAATAGAAAAGATCGCCGGGAATTCGTTACGGGATCTACGGAGTGTGCGTACACTCGAGCGTCCCATAAAGACCGCGCGCGCGCGCGTGCATCGGCGAGTGGACGAAGCTCTAAATCAGCAGGCAAGAACCGCAAGACGAGAACGCAGCATCAAGCGATTATACGAGGGCTGCGCGGACACTCGGAGCGGATTAACATCTCGTCCTCTCGTGTCTCATTCCCAATCTTGATCGCTCCTATCTTGGGACGTCTCGGGCTTACGCTCTGCGTAAATGGGATTACACGTTGTAAAACTACGTGACCGAGATCTCCGGTGATCTTTGAGGAAGCCAAGGCGCCGTGACGTCCGAGTTTGTTCGGGTTTGTGTCGCTTCGTAACCGAAACCTTGTCCTCCCGGCTGGGAACAGTAACCCACCTAAGGGCACAGTGATTGGCACTTTTCGCGGGATCACAAAGTGCAATGAATCGTAACAGGAAAATACGTTCTTTAACTACTCTTCTTGATTCTGGATTCAATGGTGCCGAATTCCCATTGGACTACATTTTAGACTCAAATTTGTGGTATCAATGAATTGCAGCAGGAAAACACATTTCTTTATTAAGGGGTTAGGCCACTCTAGAGGTCGAAAAAATAGGCTTTTTGGGGATTTTTTTTCAGTAAAACTACAAAATAAATCGAGATTACAAAAAAGGGTGTTTATCATACATATCAGTGACTGTATTTACTAATTTTTTCGAAGCGATTCATTTAAAAATGACGAATGTGCAGCGTTTATCTCAAAACTGCATTTTTGAAGTTGGCCGGAAACATAACTCGGACAATTTTCAACCGATTCACTTGAAATGTTGAATATGTCTTGAAAAATACATTTTCTATGGACGTACGAAGGAATTTTTTATATTGCATAGTTCAGTTGTTATTAACAATTATCTGACGATTTTTAGGCAAATTTTTCACTTTTCAAAAATTTGCCTAAAAAATCGTTAATAAAAAATGAACTATGCAATATTAAAAAAAAAACCTACGTACTTCCAAAGACAATGTATTTTTCAAGATATATTGAGCATTTCAAGTGAATCGGTTGAAAATTATCTGAGTTATGTTTCCGGCCAACTAAAAAAATGGAGTCTTGAGATAAACGCTGCACAGCCGCCATTTTGAAATTAATCGCTTCGAAAAAATTATTGTATACAGTCACTGATATTTATGATAAACAACCTTTTTTGTACTCTCGATTTATTTTGTAATTTTTCTGAAAACCCCCCCCCCCCAAAAGCCAATTTTTCGGCCTCTAGAGTGGCCTAAGGCCTTAAGTTATCTCGACAAGCGTGAGAAATATTGCGAATAATGGATTTAATGACGCCTAATTCCGATTGGACAATATGTTGGATCGAAATCCATACTATCAAGAAATTGTAGCAGGAAAACACACTTTTTATTTAACCATCTAAACGTGATAAATATTCCGAAGAATGGATTCAATGATGCCCAATTCTAATTGGACATTTTGGAGTGAAATTTGTAGTATCAATGAATTTTATCACGAAAACACTTTTTGTTTAGTCATCTCGATAAACTTGATCAATATTGTGCAGAGTGGATTGAATGATGCCCAATTCCGGTTGGACAACATTTTGGAGTGAAATTCGTACTACCAATGTAGAGTAGCAGGAAACACACATTTTTCATTTAGTCATCTCGACAAACGTGATGAATATTGCGAAGAGTGAATTCAACGTAGCCCAATTCCGGTTGGATAACCTTTTGGAGTGAAATTCGTACTATCAATGAATTGTAGCAGGAAAACACATTTCTTTATTAAGTTATCTCGACAAACGTAATGAATATTACGAAGAATGGATTCAATGATGCCCAATACCAATTGGACAATATTTTGGAGTGAAATTCGGACTATCAATTAATTGTAGCAAGAAAATACACTTTTTATTTGGTCGTCTCGATAAACGTGATAAATTTTGCGAACAGTGGATTCAATGATGGCCAATTCCGATTCGAAAACATTTTTGAGTGAAATTCGTACTACTATGGATTGTAGCAGGAAAACACATTTGTTTATCGATCTTTTCGACGAATGAAATAAATATTGCGAAAAGCCAATCCAGTCGCCCCAATTATCAATCGTACAACTTTTCATAAATAAATTCGAATCGTTTCTAAAAATGCGATTCATTTTCCAAAATCAGATTCCATAATTCCCAATTACTAATCATACAACGTTTCAAAATTCTCATAATTACCGATTGTACCTAAATATTTGAAAAAAAGCTTGTGGTAATTTAACCCAACGGTAATTTGTAATGTAGTTACATTTTGCAATTGTAATTTGTAATGTCATTAAGAATGTAATTTAACCTAGCTGTTAAATTATCATTCACTTTTTATTGCCCCCACTAATGTATTTTCCCAATTTCCGGGACCCTCATCCTTGCCATCGAGCCTCTTTCCAAACTTAAGGGGTTATGTCTAGTTTGAAAGTCGAAAAATCTCTTTTTTCAAAAGCATTATGTTTTGACGGTATATCATCTTATAAAAAATAACTGAAATATCATCTTATAAAAAATACCTGAAAATGTATTCCAACCAATGTGTTACTAGAAAAAAAATTAATCATTCTGATCCTTCAAATTGTGCTTCCAGAGAAGCATACCCCGTTAAAATAAAATATTTTTACACCAAAAAATTAAAGCCTGTTCTTCAGATAATACCTAATTTTTCAAGAAACTTAAAATCACATTTTTCCAAAAAAAAAAAATCCCAAAAATGAGCTGTTTCCGACTCTTACACCTAGTCACAACCCTTTAAAACAGAAAAAAAATCCCTCGATTTTATCCAGCGAGACTAACGACCCCCAACACATGCCAACGACTGTGCCCCTGATCCCGCAATATATATATACAACCGCCGATCCATATACAGGGTGTCCCTCTCATCTCTGCCACCCGAAATAACTCGGTAATTATCGACGTCACAAAAAAATGTTCCAGACAAAAGTCGTACGGTGTGAAGAAGGCCATCAAATGCGACCAATTTTTTTTTATTTCGTTGGACGCGCTGACCCACAGTGAAGATCACCTCCACTTTTTTAAATGGAATGGTAAATTTTTTTCAACCATCTTGTGGAACACCTTAAGCCGCATAAAAAACAGTAAGGGATCAAAGTCGTCCAAGGTCATTCAAGGTCACCTATTAAAATGAAATATAAATCTAAATATATCGGATCACTACCAAACATTGGGTAGTGATGCGAGATAGATGTGTATCATCGATACTGACCTTGAATGACCTTGAACGAATTTGACCCCTAATGTTTTTTATGCGGCTTGAGGTGCTCCACAAGATGGTTGATAAAAAATGTACCATTCAATTTTCAAGTGTGGAGGTGACCTTCACTGTACGTCAGCGCCTGCACCGAAATGAAAAAAAAAAATTGGTCGCATTTGATGGCCCCATTCACACCGTACAACTTTTGTCTGGAACATTTTTTTGTGACGTCGATAATTACCGAGTGATTTCGGGTGGCAGAGATAAGAGACACCCTGTATATCGTGCGCTGGTCCCTCTCGGTACGTGTACCGAATTATCAAGTCCTGCTCCCCTTCTCGCGGTAGTATTTACGGAATTCCCTTTTTTTCTTCTCGGTGTGTCCACGAGGAATTTATCCTACGCGCCAAGGAGCTCTGCTCCGAATCTAGCCGCGTAAATTCGTTTTTTATTTTAATTTCCGTGGCGAAGTACGCGAACACTCGTGGTCGCGATTAAAAATGACGAGATGCCGCGCGAGATGATTTCGATAACGACCCACGGGAGGAGGGTACAACACTCGTGTCGAAATGCGAAATAATCCGCGCGGATTATTTTTGCGCCGGTGTGTGCAGGAATTTCCTGGGGAATTTTAGCCTCGTTGAATCCACGGCCTGGCGGGCGAGAACGATCGAAGATGGGGCAAAGGAAATATCTCGGGTAGCGATCTATACGTCGCGACCACTTTCCACCCCGAGAACCAGGAATTGCTTTTAAATTTAGAAATATACCTACAATTTAAGTAAGCTCGTGGGTAAATTTTGTTTTTTGTTTTGTTTTTTTTGCCTCTGTCTTTTTCCCTTTATTCCGCTTCTTCTAATCCTGCGTATGTGAGGTGCGTTTGTGTGCTCGGTACGGAGACTCGGGCAGAATTATCGCAATCTACATAATAATGAAGTTCAGCAGGGGCCAACCACTCTCACAGATGTTCGCGTACACTTACCGACACTCTTGGCTCGGCATTCCTCCACATTTTCGCAGTACACTCACTCCCGATGGTATTTTATACCTGGCGTACACGCCGGCAAATTTGTACTCGGATACTCGCGAGTCTCTGGGCAAAATTACCCCAGCGTGCACGAATGGATACCGGTACTCGGATGTGCGATGCCTTTACACACGAAGCAATTGGCTCTCGCGGGGAGAAAATCAAAAGCGAGTGCGGTAGTACGCTTTTTGGAATTTTCACGTTCCAAGATATGGGAACTAACAGGGAACATCCCTTGAAGGAATGTTCTGCCTTGTAGGGCCAAAAAATGTTCGATTTTTCACCAATTTTTTATGCGAAAAGTATTCAATGTAGAATGTTGATATTTGCTATGTTGACTAAGCGGTCTTTATTGAACATGGAAATATATTTTAAAAAATGGCAAAACATGGTGGTAAACATGGTGGTAATTTTTTTAGGAAAAACAAAGCATTAGGCTCTGGAGAATTCCCTGACGGAAATCTTGATGATTTCCGTTTGTCCTAAATATTATTCGTCTCTGAGAAATCGCTGTTCGAAAATTTCAGCTATCTCTCTCACACTCATATGTCACGTGGTAGATCTTCTACTTCACCTTAAGGCGTTACCCCCACTTGTAGCGCAAAAAAGGCCTTTTTCATGAATTTTTTAAAAGAAAACTACAAAACTTTTTTAATCGATCAATATACCATCTTAAAGAACACATCTTGAAGAACTTTCAGTAATTTTTTTATTGAAAAATATTACATTGTTTAGTGTCAAATGGCCGTCAATGAAATAATGTTTTTATATACACGGTTTGCGGTGACCAACATTGCGGCGAAGTGGATCATCTGAAAAAAAAGTGCAGATGGATTTAGTCAAATATAAGTATAAACTAGTCTTTAATCGAAGGATTTTAAAAAATATTCATTTTTCACAAAATGACAGACAGTCAAAGTTAATGGTTCGATTTTAACGAAAAAAGCGGCCGGTTTTGGCTATAAAACGGCCATTTTTTTCGAAAAAAAAAATCGAACGATTACAGACTACATTTTTATGTATTAAATAAGCCTGCAAAATTTCAAGAAGATCGGTTCATTAGTGTTCGAGTAATCTTGGTCACCGACTTCAGAAATGCCATTTTGAGAAAAATGCGTTTAAAGTTTCAATTTCAGTTTACACGAAGAAAATATTTTTTTTTGTAAACTTACATAGAGTCATCTATTCCGGGCATCAAAAAAAACTGCACTTCAAATTGCACTTGAAAAAAATGCAGTAAAAAAATCGATTTTTTCAAAATCGCAAGTGGGGGTAACCCCTTAAGGGAAGGTTCTGCCTTGTTGGGCCAAAAAATGTTCTATTTTTCACCAATTTTTTATGCGAAAAGTATTCAATATAGAATGTTGATATTTGGTACGTCGACTAAGCGGTCTTTATTGAACATCAAAATATTTTTTTGAGTTTGACAAAACATGGTGGTGGGAGTGAGAGGAGCCGCGTGTGTCGGTGCACGGGCGATGACATTCTTCGCTTGCGGAAGTCCTAAGTCCCGGACAGGTGATCTGAAGCAAAAAAATCAAACATATTTTTACTTTGTACAATATTGTGTATAAGTTGACCTAGAATCAAGAAGAAAAATTGAAAAATGAAAAAATAGTGAGCAAAAAACGGCGAAAAATTTTGGGAAAAAAAAAACTTTTCTCCGATCGCTCACTATTTTTTTATTTTTCAATTTTTCTTTCTGATTCTAGGTCAACTTATACACAATATTGTACAAAGTAAAAATATGTTTGATATTTTTGGTTCGGATCACTTGTCCGGGACTTAGGACTTCCGCAAGCGAAGAATGTCATCGTCCGCGCACCGACATACGTGGCTCCTCCCACTCCCACCAACATGTTTTGTCAAACTTAAAAAAATATTTTCATGTTCAATAAAGACCGCTTAGTCAACATACCAAATATCAACATTCTATGTTTAATATTTTTCGCATAAAAAATTGGTGAAAAAGTGAACATTTTTTGGCCCAACGAGGCAGAACCTACCCTCAAGTGTCCGACTTCGATTTTGTTGGAACTCATATATGTGATGAAGCATTGGAAACTATTAGACGCGTATTTTAGCATAGAAAATGCTTTTAAAATTGTATATCGAGGTAGGCTGGGTATAAAGGGTTGGAATTCTGAACTTTGAATGATCAGAACGCTCAAAACTCCGAAAGAATACTACGAAACAATTTTACACGAAAGACCAAAACTCCGAAAATCTGAACACCGTCAAAATAATTCGGCTATGGAAGTTTTAAATGTTTAAAAATTTACAATAAATCGACGAATTATTTTACGAATTTTTTAAAATTAAGACGTCATTTTACGTCAATTTTGAAATTCGTCCAGACAATGTTATACGTTCTACATCATTTACAGCCAACTGTGTAGACTTTCGCTGGCATGATCTTGACATGGGAGCCGGGTTGAAATTCAGAACTTTGAATGCGCCGACGGTTTTAAACTCCTAATTTTTATGTTCCGAAATTACAAGCTTCGTCACGATCGTGATAGATCATAGTGCTTGGAGGAAGGATTCAATGAAATATTAATTTTCGAAGAAAATGGCCGTGGTCCAAAATGAGGGTATCGATTTTCATTGAAAAAAACCCTCTATTTTCGGTGATGAAAAAAAAACTCTGCATCGCAAAAATTCTTCGTTCAAGCACGGCTTTTTGATACGTGAAAGACGCTTGTAAAATTTGAAGCCGATTGGTACAGTGATTTTCGAGATATCGTGGTCGCCAATCTAGAAAAAGTAATTTTCTGAAAAACGTTACAAGTTTAAAGTTTACAAGTTTAAAGACGAGAAATTTCCAGAGAATATTTTTTGAAGTGTTATATTTTCAGAATTTGTCAAAAACCAAAAAATTGTTTTTCATTTTTTAACACGTTCTCTGCCATAGTGTCAATGACCATAATGAATTGCTGTAGTCGCAATTACCAATTAACCATTAGTTAGTAGTGACTTTCCACAATTAGAAACTGATTAATTTGCAATTTTTTTAATGTATTTGATTAAAAACTAACAATTAAAACTGATTATTGTATAGGGCGCGGAATGGCGTCAGAACAAATCTGTAAGTTTTTGAAATACGTACATGTGAGTAGCAAACAAAAGACTGATATTAATCATCAATAATATATATAATAATCAATAACAATATCTAAATATTTTTTATCTGATATCTGTAAAGTTAAAAAGGTTAATTATTAGTTAAAATTTTTTTTAACAACTTAAAATGTTAATTGCAATTGTTTTATTTGCGAGTTACAATTAACATATATTAATCAAAATAAATTAATTACAACATGCAATTAATGTTAATTGCTATTAAATTAAATGCAATCACTTTTTTCGTCAATTAATGAACTGATTTAGAGATTTAATTGATTAAGAGATTAGGCCACTCTAGAATTTTCGAAAAATCGTTTTTTTTTAAATGGTCCCCTAGGATCTCAAAAATGATGTTCGAAAAGATGATGGCCGGGAAAAATCTCTAACTACTCGGTTTTCGAATTTTAGTACAAGGCCGCCTGGTCCGCAGCGAGCTCCTTTTGAACTTCAAACGCGTTTATCTCAAAACTGCATTTTTTAAGTTGGCCGGAAACATAACTCAGACAATTTTCAACCGATTCACTTGAAATGTTGAATATATCTTGAAAAATACATTGTCTATGGGAGTACGTAGGATTTTTTTATATTGCATAGTTCATTTGTTATCAACAATTATCTGACGATTATTTAGGCAAATTTTTCACTTTCCACTTTAGAAGTGCGCCATTTTTTTAAAAATCAATACATCGAAAAAATCCTACGTACTTCTATAGCAGTTATTATATATAATCGAAAAAAATTCATTGGCTCATTATAATTAAAAAGTTACAGGAACTGTTTGTCCGGCCGTGGACCCTGGAAAAACGGAGACGTCAACGCGAAAACTCTGCACAGCCGCCATGTTGAAATTAATCGCTTCAAAAAAATTATTCCATACAGTCACTGATATGTATGATAAACACCCATTTTTGTAATCTCGATTTATTTTGTAGTTTTTTCTGAAAAAAAATCCCCAAAAAGCCTATTTTTCGGTCTCTAGAGTGGCCTAAGGCCTTAACGCCCAACACTGGGCTGCGGTCACCAGTGGCCTACCCGACAGAGTACGTGTAAATGTCAACTAGGTTTAAGCCCTTAACAAAAATTGACACCCATTGGTTAAAATTATACAATGCTATGAGAATAACAAATAAACAAGGAGAAATACATAAAAAGAAAAAGGCCGAAAAAAACGTCTGAAATAAACAAAAATATATTAATTAATTACAATACCCGAGAATTAATTAACATACCTCGAATACGACAGGACAAAAAGTAATGTCCTCGGAAAAGCAAATCGGACTCATTCCCGCATAACGAAAATACCACTGGCAAATCAACGTAATTCGATAGCGCAATGAAATAGCGTTAATAGTGAAAGAAAAAAAGACAGAGGAAGAGAGGCCGGTGAAGCGATAGGAGGGACGCGAAAAATGAACGCGCACGCGAGCGGATATGCGGAGAATGAGAAGCGGAGCGCGGAGGGTCGAACCGCGCAAGGGAGGAAGCGATTAGGGAATTAATGGAACGGCGCGACGGCGCCAGACGTCCGATAAAACTTATCGTGCACCTCACAAGAGAGAGGAGAGAGAGAGAGAGAGAGAGAGAGAGAGAGAGAGAGAGAGAGAGAGCAGGAGATCGAGTGAAAAAAAGAAAGCGAGAGAGCGGAAGAGAAACATCGAGGGAGAGAATGCATCCAGCGGAGGTCTTGGTCGGCGTGTGAATACGACGAGGTCCAGCAGGTTATTTTCTTCCTCCGCATCTCCTCGGCACTTCCATTGCTATCATAAAAGAAAAAGTGGGGGGGGAGGCGCGGAAGGGCGCAGGGGGAAAAGAGAAAGACTCGAGTAAATTATCGAGTAGCGCAGCGGTATAAAAGCAACCTCCGAGTTCGCGAGAAGCCCTATTTATATCCATAAATCTCTATAAAATTCCGCAAGCGGAAATGGCGATTATCAATCGCCATTTTTATATCCCGTCCTTCGTGGAGGAAAAACTGCGAGATATACGCGCTCCGAACGAGAAGACGCTCGTTCTCACCACAAAGCGAATCTAAATCAGTCACGTTGCGCGGCGGGCTATCCGGATCATCCTCGCCGCCACTCGAGACAGTCGCGATTGTGATTCAGCGCTTTTTAATCGCTTCACACCCGTTAGCGAGCCTTGAACGTTTATATTTCTCCGTGTGCGTGCGCGCGCGCGCGCGCGCGCGTGTGTGTGTGTGTGTGTGTGTGTGTGTGTGTGTGTGTGTGTGTGTGTGTGTGTGTGTGTGTGTGTGTGTGTGTGTGTGTGTGTGTGTGTGTGTGCGTGCGTGTGTGTGTGTGTGTGTGTGTGTGTGTGTGTGTGTGTGTGTGTGTGTGTGTGTGTGTGTGTGTGTGTGTGTGTGTGTGTGTGCGTGTGCGTGTGTGTGTGTATGCCATCGTAAAGTCATCAGAGATCCCGCGGGGCAGGTTCGAGTCCCTCAGGTACTCGCATCTCCGATAGTGTACGCGAACACAGCCGGTGAGAGGTTCGATCCGGTCGCGGTGAATTTTAATGGGCACACGTTAGCTCGGCTAGGATGTAAATATGGCGAAGATTTTTGTGGTATAGCATAACTTCAGTGAGAGTATGCGTATCATTTTTAAAAGAGGTCTGCATAGACTTGTAGTTTTTGAAGTAGAATTCTTTGGGGGGTTTTATAGCCCAGGGAAGTAGTTTTTATTTGGAAAAACGATTTTGTAAAAATTCCCAAAAACGATCGAGTTATGACGATTTTTGACAAGGGTCAGATCGCCCACTGCGATTTGCGCCTTCGAGTTTTGTGTTTATTTGAAAATGTTTTGTCAAACGATGTAAGCCGTATCTCGGAGTCAACATTGCTTGTATAGAAGACGTTAAAATTGTCTTCTGAAAACTGTCACAACGTTTTCTATCATATGATCGGACGATTTTTTCGATGCGGTTATGCATTTGTCAACGGCAAATAATAAAGCTGTTTTTATCGTCGAAGGTCAACTTTCTTTTTTACAGTTGCCATTTTCGTTATTTTTTTAGGGTTCTGAGAAGGCTTACAATTTCTGGGGTAGGATTTTTTTGTGTGGTTTTATAGTCGAGACTCTTGGTTTTCATTTGGAACAAGGATTTTGTAAAAATACCAAAAAATGACCGCGGTGTGACTATTTCTGTCAAGGGTCAGATCGCCCACTGCGATTTAACCCTGTTAATTTTGTGTTTTTCTTGAACCGGTTTTGCGAACGATGTAAGGCGTTTCTCGAAGTTAGAATAGTTTATAACATTTTCCATCGCATGAGTGGATGAATTTTTTCGATGTGTTTATGCATTTGTTAATTAAAGTAGCTTTTGTTTCCGAAAATCAAACTTTCTTTTTTACTGCTTGTCATTTTCGTAATTTTTTAGGGTTCTGGATAGGTTTGACATTTCCGGGGTAGGAGTTTTTGTGTGGTTTTATACCGTAGGCTCTTAATTTTCATTTGGACCAAGAATTATGTAAACATTCCAAAAAATGACCGAGTTATGACGATTTTTCTCAAGGGTCGATAGTTCATAATATTTTCCATCGTATGCCCACATGATTATTTCGACATGTTTATCCATTTATTAAGAACGAGTGATTAAAGTCATTTTTATCGTCGTTTTTTTCTACAACTTGTCATCTTCATAATTTTCAAAAGTATCATACTAAAAGTACATTTTTTATTTTATTATTTCCGATCACCTACACCGGTTGGCCATGTCGCAACTCACTTTTCTCAAATAATAATAACCTCATTGTTAATCAATATTTTTCAATTAAAAAACCTCAACTTGGCAAGATTATGTATTAATCGTGTGTAAAATCTCAACCTCGTCAACCCAATACTTTTGTCAAAAAAAATATTAAAAATCTACCAGTTTTTTCGGGCCCCAAACTTATGCACACCAGTTGATCAATTCAATATAGTCTCTCTTCATTTTAGACGCTTTGAAATTATTCCCTTCGACAAGTACAACATTTAGCCTTCATTATGATTCGTCATTGCGGAGTAATTCATTTTCTGCTCTGCGATTATAGTTTTTCTCTGTTTCGTGGAACAGAGCTACGGGGATGTTTGATCTGTATTCCGTACGAGTAGATCGAGACCTGTGAGTCATCCGCGAGGGCAGTTTTTGTGATGCCCTTCTGGCTAGCCGGTTTTCAGAGGTACGCTGATACCTGACTGGGACTCGCTCGGCAACGTAGAAAGAACGAGTACGGGGAAGAGAGAGAGAGAGAGAGAGAGAGAGAGAGAGAGAGAGAGAGAGAGAGAGAGAGAGAGAGAGAGAGAGAGAGAGAGAGAGAGGATCCAGTTCTGTTGAATCATTTTGGTCCGAGAAACAACACGACGGCCAGTCACCTTCAGTCTCAGCGAGAATCCTCTGTCGCTCTCTACCTTCTCGAGAGATCAACGATTTCCTTCCTTCACGGAGTTTCAAGAACAACTTTTTTACCGATAGTCGATATACATGCGTTCTCGATTTTCTACGCTTCTGTCTCTCTCTCTCTCTCTCTCTCTCTCTCTCTCTCTCTCTCTCTCTCTCTCTCTCTCTCTCTCTCTCTCTCTCTCTCTCTGTCTCTCTCCTTTTTCTCCTTTTCTCCTTCGCACTGTCTCTCTCTCTAAGATTTTCTTGTCATTACTACTACTAAATTAATTATAGTATTCATACAATAAGAAAAGACTAGTGTCAATAGTAATGAAACTAGTATTTACTAGTGTAGTAAGAATTCTACTTTCAACATTAATATATTATAAATACTGGTCGCTGTTTTCTTAATTGCCGTCTAAAAACAGCTGCTCGCCACCGGCGACAAATATTAGACATTGATAAATCCGTGGCAAAAAATCGTGACTAACGTTATGAATTTGGCCTAAAGTTGCCCATACGTCTACCTGGAAAGTAAACAGACGGTTGCCTTACTGTACTGCGATGCCGAGCAATTGCTCTGCACTTCAAACTGGATCGTCCGACGAGACGAGTCGCCTGCTCGTCAGATTTAATGAGAGACGCGAGGCGACTTAACTTGCTCAGGCATTGTTCGTTAATCATTGAGTGTCCCCCGGTAGAGGTCATCAAACTCGAGGCTTCTGAATTCAATGAATAACAAGGTGCACTCGCAAATGTGTGCACGTGTTTGTGGGCATCCCTTTAAAATGAGATGCATTCGATGTGAATAAATTTAGAATGAATTTATCCTAAATACACCGCTTTGCACGATGTATTGAACATCTTTATATGATTTGAAACGAATAAACGTTTTTGCATTGGAGAATAACTGTAGTGATTTTTTCAAAAAAAGAAAAACTGCAGATTATCTACGGGTGGGAGTGAAGAATTCGCGTCAGTGAACTAAAGCGCGAGAGGGCGCCACCGCGCAAGTGAACTAAAGCGAGAGAGGGCGATACTGGCTTAGTGGACTAAACCGCGAGAGGGCGCCACCGGCTCCAAAAACGCTTTGGCTCCTTAGTCTAGACTAAAGATCCAGAGGGCGTCACTGCATCTCTGAGCTAACGTCACACTCGAGGTGGCGCCCTCTGGCGTATTAGTTCACTAAGCTAAACACACTCGAGGTGGCGCTCCCTGCCGCTTTAGTTCACCGACGCGATACACCCGCTTTCGTTTACTACATGTCAAAAAAAAACTCACCATTGTTGTAGATTTCCTCATTGACGAGGGTGTCCTCGTCGTCGGTGTCCGGACCCAGCGACACCGGCGTGTAGACCACGGACTCCCTGTTCCTCATATTTCAGTTGTCACTCGCGCGCCAATTTGCCCACTGCCTTATCGACCGAGCATCGAACCGAACGAGGCACCCTCTGCGAAAGAAAATCTTTCTTCAATCATGACGGCCACGACAATGTGTGCAACGAGCAGATTAATCGCAACGCTTCTGCCAATCAGCACAGCTGTGATTGGAACTAGATCACAGTATTGGGGAACGGTTCGTATGGAGGGCCGCGAGGTGAAATGGAAAAACAAAAGTAGCTTACGTCCATCGAGGACTGCGAGCAGCACACCCCGGGGACCAAAACCCGGCGATATAATGGACCGGAGAGCTCTATATACGCTGGCTCGCAGACAACGCGGACCAAATATAGCGAGTGGAACGTGCCAACGTCGATGTATGGAAAGATTTTTCAATGATTTGCTGGCGCAAATGCATTGGATATCCTGTATGACTATGTTGTGCCGTCTGCATTCGTGTCGAGCGAAAGAGAGAAGCGATGGAGAGAGGAGAAAGATGGGTCCCGCGAGAGTGCGAAGTCTACGAAGAGAGCAACGAGACCCAAAGAAGACGTTTCCGCGTAAGGATAGTACAGGCATCGAGGTCACTGCGCGGCGTCTTCGCGAAGAAGCTTCGAGACATGACGTTTCCGGTTCTTGACCTCGTCTTCGCATCCACTTGAGAATCAATCAAACCCTCATCATCCCATTGCTATTGGAAGTATCATTGATCTGTTCGCCAAGAAACGCAATCAATTCTAGAGTCCACTCATCTAATCCACTATGATTGAAGTTGGACGTCAGTCTTCAGCTGAACATGTGAATCTCCCTCATATCCGGAACCCAATCAAACTCAGTTGGCACCCAGCTTACTTATCAAAAATCGTCTCTTGAGTTTCTAATCAGGAATCAATTTGGAGGTATTCCGGTTGCCTAAGACATTCGGTAAAAAGGGACATCCAATATGTAGCATCACCTTGGCGATGGGTCAGCATTGGTCACATTGAAGGGGAGTTGATTAGGGTTGTTTGGGTTTGTTTGGAATTGAGTCCATCTAGGTCTGAGACGATGGGAAATTTTCCTGGGCAATTGTTCTTGGTTTGGAACACAATCAAACTGCTCTGCACTGGAATTTCAATTGCACGCCGGTCTTTCTTAACACCAGACATGGTGAATGTTGATCTTCAATGACACCAGACATGGTGACACTCGATCCATGGTAATACCAGATTTGGTGACTGCCGATCTTCAATGACACCAGACATGGTGACGGTTGATCTTCCACAATCCGTTCTAAGCTCGTTAGGTTCGTACATGACTGCAATATTGAACTAAAACCTACTAGTCACTTCGGAAAAGTACAGTTATATGCAAATCACAGATATTCACTTTAAAAAATACTTAAAAAATTGACAGATTGAAAAAATGGTCAATAAACGCCTTTTTCTGAAACTAGCTGTTTCAGTGACCGCAACATCTTAACTGGCTGTTTCATCGTTTTAAGTCAGAGGGTTACAAGAATAAAGGGGTGGGGAAAGGGCAGTACTCTGCTGTGACAAACGGACAATCACGACGGAATGATAGCGGTTCCCAATAGCCACTACCTAATTAGGGTATTCATTAGTATACCTAATTAATCAAAGTGCCAAAGAAAACCACCAAATTGACGTATAGCATCGTCGTCTGAGGCCCAAGGTTGAAGCACCTCCGGCTGACCGCATAAAGAGATCATGACAGCCGATTGTCAAGCACCCCCAAGAGTGTACCAACCATTTGTTTCTCGCTTGCCATTTCACTATATCTCGTTAGAATTGTCTCGGTGATTCGCCACTCCTCGGCATGGCCAAAGCGTTCTCTCGTCGGAGATCGACGAGCGATTTCTTGCAAGGAACGCGTGAGTTCGCTTACGAAGAATGGCTGGCAACTTGGAGAAGCGAATCGTGCGGAGAGAAACCGCTTCTTCTTCGTAGCCTTACACACTCGCGCCCCGTCAGTCTTCTCTGCCGATGTATACCAATCTCGAAAAGCACCGCGCTCTTAATGCGCGAATCATTTCAAACTGGTGGGATTTGCCACAGTCGTGTGTCAGTATGTCGAAAACAAATAATCACGAGCGCAGGAACAAAGCTGCCCTTTATAATGCTGAATGACGATCAACTCAATTTAGCCTGCAGAAGTTGGTGGTCGATTTTTTTTCCTCTTTTGCCGAGGTACTTTCTTCGCGATCTTTTTTTATTTCGTTATCTTTATGATGGGCATCGTTGAGCAATAAATAAATTACCAACTAAACACTAACGTAAATGGATTTTGATCAAAAGTTTGAGAAATGGGTTCGGGAGGATCAGTCACTAAAGTTCAAATGATAAAAAAAACTTATACCAGGCTCAACGACGCGTGAGGGGTTTCAAAAAAATTAAGGGGGTTTCTGTTTTGTTGGGTCGAAAAAAAATGTTCATTTTCCTGTGTACTCTAACTCTAATGTGTTCGGAAGGTGTACCCTATGGTCCTGGCATAGCAGTTTAATGCAAGCATGAAAATTTTAATTTTATTCCCACATCAACTTCAGTTTAACTTCAAACGCGTTTTTCTCAAAACCACGGTTTCCACATTTGCGGAAGTTCTCCTGCACGCCCTGGATGAGCAATCGTTGTGAGATTTGGCAGGCGCGTGTACAACAAACGTCTTCATTAGTTGAACTAGAATTAGCCAAAAATATTCAAACGTTTTTTATTTTAAGAACAAAAAATTGCAAAAAATGTTGGTGAAAAACTAAAAATCCCCTTCGATCGCTCTCTATTTTTTATTTTTCAATTTTTCTTCTCGATTTCCTGGTTCGACTTATACACAATAATGTACAAAGTAAAAATATGTTTATTTTTTTGCTTTAAATCACCTGTCCAGGACTTAGGACTTCCGCCGGCGATGATATTCATCGCCGGCCCACCGACATACGTCCCCATACCCAGTACCATTTTTTTTCAAACCAAAAAAAATATTATTATTTTCAATAAAGACCGCTTACTAAACATACCAAATTGCAACATTCTGGATCTAATATTTTTCGCATAAAAAATTGGTGAAAAATCGAACATTTTCTGGCCCAACTAAGTAGAAATCTCCCTTAAGAGGAACGTACATACACGAAATGGGGGGAAAATGAAAAACTATGCTATAGGAAAGCTTGAAAAATGAAAAAATGATAGGAGGCATCGAGATGTTCCTTTTGGGCTTTTCGGGCCATCCTGCGATGCGAAAATGTCTTATTTTTAATTAAAAAAAATGTAATTTCCATAACAACCTTGGTACCATTAACGACATGACTCTAAAATCCATTCCTGACATACACAGAAACCAGCTTTCCGCAATGCCAATAAAAGCTCTGCTCCAGTGTCCAGTTCCGCTATAACGTGGTCGAGAAAAAACATTTATCCGAGAATTCAGCGCAGTGTCTTATTAAAAATCGTGAGCAACGGCGCGGTTAATATCTCTCGCAGACATATCAACTGAGGTCATTGACGTTGGAATTCCAACGCAATTCAAGATTTTCCCCAAGAAACTGTGCCAAACTGCCTAGATTTTAATATTTTCATGTTCTCCAAAACGACGCAGCGGAGCTCGTCGAGCGTTCAAAGTCGACCGTTCATTGAACGTAATTACCACCAAAAAAAAATCAGTATCCTTCAACATTAATCGGTGAAACGCTCGTGTCTCCTCAAAGAGAAAGTTACAAATTTCCCAAGACGAAGAGTTGAATCGCGAAGTAAAAAAAAATCAGAAATATTCTCGTGCAGCTGAAGCGTAATATTTTTCTGCAAAATTTCCAAAATTCACAAAAATCGGAAAATTAGTTAGAAAATATTTTTTTATGGTTTAGCGTTTTGAATACCCTTAAATTGAAAACAAAAAATAAGCTCGTACGCGAAAGATCGTAGAAAAATCAAAAGTTGATAAAACAGATCGATTTGATCTCGCTGACGTATCGATCGCGAGTCGCTGAACTCGCAACGACGAAGGGACATGGAGTTGGACGGATTGAAAATTTGAACGAGCGCATTCAGCAGGAAGAGACGAGTCGCTCGCGTTAGTCGTCGCCTCGACGACGGCCGAGTTATTTTCGACAGTGTCGCGAGCATCGTCGTCTCGACGTCTTCGCAGACATCGTTATATATACACGTATATATAACGTATGCTTCTGGGATGCTGCGTGCTCGGTTTTTCCGTCCGTGTCTTCGCTGCGAATGGAAAGCTCGGAGAAAATGGGGAAAGGTCCCTCTCCACAAAGCAAACACGGTAGAAATTCAACAATGTCTACTCGTGCCATGTAAAGAGCAAAAAAAACACATCCTTTCATGCTTTCATTTTTGCTGTTGGCGTTGAAAAAATGCACCGGAGAAATTTTCGTGTCTGTATATAAGCTAATACTGTATCTTTTTTCAGCGAACTTCATTGTAATTTTTTTAATGCCTTACTCTTTTTTTCGATAATATCTTGTATAAAGTGGATATGACAAATATTCTACTCTGCAGTGTCAATTATACTCGTGCGATATAAAAAAAATATTTAAACGATTCCTTTATGCTTTCATTTTTTTCTGTGCTTTGAAAAAATACGCTGGAGAAATTTTCGTGTCCTTGAAACTGTATCTTCTCCAAACAAAACATAATTCTAATTTCTTTAAATTCATTTCTTTTATAATAAAATGTATACAGTAGATACGACATATATATATATGTCGTATCTACTGTATATATTTTATTATAAAAGAAATGAATTTACAAAAATTAGAATTATGTTTTGTTTATATATATATATATACAAACTGTTTTGTGTGTGTGTGTATATATATATATATATATATATATATATATATATATATTTTACTTCTCAATGTCTATTTCACTCGTGAGGTGTAAAAAAGTAATTTAATGAAACCGAATCTTTTTATGCTTCCGATTTATTCTGTAGCGTTGGAAAAATACACCGGAGAAATTTTCGTGTCCCTTGAAACTGTGTCTTGGTTAAGCGAACATAATTTTTATTTTTTATTATGCCTGACCTTTTTTATAATTAATTGTATAAATTACTTACGACAAATATATATATTTTTTTTCCTCGTTAATATCAACTCTACTCGTGAGTTGTAAAAAACAAATTCAAATTTAATTTAGCATAAATCTTCTAGGTTTAATCTTTCCTCCGGCATTAAAAGCATGCACCGGAGAAATTTCTTTTTAAGCAAACATAATTGTTATCTTTTCTGCGCCTTGATTTTTTTTCGTTATCAAATGTATCACTCAAATACGACAGATACAGGGTGTCCTGTTATGAATGGGTAATCCTGCAACGGTCGATACGTCAGATCATGTCCTACTATATGTTGGAATTTCAGTTTAGTAAAAGTTCCTGAATTTTCGAGATTTTAGGCTTTATGGTATTAAAAAAAATCTGCTTTGGTTTTTCGCATGCAATTTTTACAAACGAAATGAATCGACAATAGCTTTTTACAAGCAACTTTTTAAACCAATTGGCACGATATGCGTAGTACATTTTTTTTACACCGCAGGCTATGAAAGTCAAATGCTCGCATTGATTTGTATGAAAATTCTGCATAAGATATTTTTTTCATAAAGTTTCCTTAACATTTGAGGTTAAAAAGAAGTCTCCTAGACAAAACAAATAACCATGAGTATTTTTTGAATACCAGGTAAACAAGATTATCATTTGTAGAAATGGCTTGCGAAAAAACGAAAGCAAATGATTTTTATCTCCGAAACCGTGGGACTTTTACTGAACTGAAATTCAAACAAATAGTAGGACATTATCTGACCTATCGACAGTAGCAGGATTATCCATGCATAACACCCGGTATGTACTTATTGTTTATATTTAAAATACGTGATATAGAATTACACATAATGAAAAAAAAAAATCAGTCTCGTATATGCAAATAACATTACATATATTTATATTTACAGATATATAATATTGTTTAAAAATGCTTCTGTATCATTTTCACAGTATTCGCAGTATAATAACTCATGATAAATATCAACAATAATGTAATACTTATAAAAAATTCGTTCTATAATTGTTATACTTATTGAAAAATGTGCATATATCTGTGTGAGTGTATATCTGCGTATGATTGATAACAACAATAACGATAATAATCCCGAGAGAAGCAACGAACGAAAATAATTGTCATTACTTCTTGACTTCCATTATTTCTGATCAACAATATAAAAAAAAAATATTTTGGAGTAAATCGGCCCTCGTCCGTCAAGAATACTTGCTCGAATAAATAACGTAACCGGCAATTGCAAAGTGAAATAAAAAATGTATATTTCGTGTCCAATAGAGAGGTTTGCTACACCGGCCATCTGCGAATGTGCGTATGAGTCTGAAGTGACGTCCAGAGTGCAATAAATTGCACTGTCTCGGTTTTTTACTCGTTTAAATTCTTAAGATGTGCCGGAAGCTCCGAACGGTTATCGGTGCGTATGTTCCGCCGTAAGCCCCGCGTCGTCGGGCATAATTAAGTTCGGGGCACGATATATATCGAATATACGAAGCGATAGACGGTGACGAGAAAAAAAAAATCGTTCGGTCTATTATTAGATTGGATTCTCTTGACTATAGTTGCGTCTCTTTCCTGTCTCATTTCACTCGAGTGCAACGAGTATTCTTCTTCTTCCTGTTCTTTCTCTCCGTCGCCTCTGTCCGTTTCCCTCTCCCTCTAACGTCCCCTTGCGATAACTCGTTCCCGACTCAGCCGTTCGTTCTCTTTTCTCGTTTCGATTCTTTTCACACTTTTTCTGTGGCAACCCTTTTTTTTCATCGAAGTTTGACGGAAGAATTTATTTCCCGACTTTTCCCGCTGACCCGTTTTCAGTTTTCGATTGCGGGAAAAAGATACAGTGGAGAATGCTCAGGTTTGATCAATCAATCATTTTCATTCAGGTAGACGTTTAGCATTTTTATTTTTTGTGAAAAAATGTAATAAATGGGTTTTTGCTATGTCACTGGATTTGAGAAGATGATATCTATAACGAAAGAAAAAACGAATAAAAATAAAGATTGCTTAAAATGATTTTTTTAACCACCTAATGTGACCTGACTACATTTTATTTCACTGACCTCAATTTATGTCAAATAAAAACAAATCATCCTTAAAATGTTTTCTTTACTGACCTACATTCGACCTGAGTTTACAGTTTATTTCACTGACCTGAATTTCTGTCGAACGAAAATTCGAATGAGAATAAATCGTCCTCAAAATGATTTTTTTCTCGATCTACATCCCACCTGACTAGATTTTATTTCACTGACCTGAATTTATATCGAACGAAAAATCGAATAAAAATGAATCGTCCGGAAGACTTTTCATTTACTGACCTAGATACGCTCTGGCTTTACATTTTATCTTATGAACCTGAACTTATATCGAACGAACATTCGATCAAGAATAAATATTTCTTAAAACGATTCTTTCCCGATGTACATCTGACCTGACTATACATTTTATTTTACTGACTTGAATTTATGTCGAACGTAAATTCGAACAAAAATAAGTCGGCATGAAGACATTTTATTTACTGACCTAGATCCGACCTCACTTTACATTTTATTGAACTGACCTGACTTTATATCGAACGACCATTCGAATAAGAATAAATAGTCCTTGAAACCAATTTTTTCCGACCTACATCTGACCTGACCATTTTATTTTGCTGACCTGAATTTATATGCTACAAACATTTGAATCGTAATTAAAATTCCTCAAAACGATTTTTTACTGCCCTCAATTTGATCCAAATGCAATAAATTATCTACATCTCGAGGAAAGGCTATTTAAAACGTTCTTCAAACTAATTTGAACTTGTTTTCCCTGATAATTCATTCGTAAACTTGATTTATTTCAAACTTGATTTAAGACTAATAAATTAAGATTGTCCGCTAAAATAATGCACGACAAAGGCGGAAATAGAAGCGAAGCGATGAGAATCGTGCCTGTGGACGGGGCGGAGACTGAGATGGGTTAGGGGATGCGAAAAAGGAAAATAAACAGCGTATATCGTGTTCGTACTAGAAGGGGAATTCACATCGCGCTCCCTTGTACCATTTTAACAGCTGTCTTCCAAGTGTCCTTGCACTCGTGCTCTCTGCTACGGCCCTTTTGAAGTGCCCGCGACAAATGTGAGAGAAAAAAGAAGCGAAGAAATAAAAAGAACGAGAACGTGGCACGTGGAATGAATGCATTTTTGATTGCGTGTACTTTCAGAGGTCGTAAAAAAGTCTTGCGGTTTGTTGATGGTTTTGACGAACAATCTCAGCCAAAAGATCCCTCGAAAACACTTTTGACTTCCGGGACTCGTTCACGTCGAGATAATTTAATTTAAAAGTTACGTAACGTATCCAAAATTCATTGGAGTTAAAATAAAATTATTTACCATGCTATCAAAGTTTGAACATTTGAAAAAATCGTATTTTTGGGAAAAAAAGTAATAATACTTGCGGTTAATGATTTTTCTTTTTTCAAACATTTTTAATGATTCAATTTCAAGGAATTCCTGTCAAACTAATTCGTTTAATTAAGCAAAGGCACCCTCGACTTCGCGAGCTTTTTAAATTTGTTATTTGAATACTTTACGTGCTTTTTGTGGCACCATAATTAACAATATTAACGATTTTAACAATACAAAAGCCTCCAGTTAATTATTGAGACCGAACGAAAAAAAAATACGATCATTTCTCCACATTTGTCATCACGAAAATACTTTCGTACTAATTTTGATGATGAATTCCATCATCATTACAAATAAATGTGATATAGAATGGAATATTTTAATACTTTTCATCGTTCGTCTAACAATCAATTGAAATCAACTAGATCGTTATAAATAAAATTGAGTAAAATCAGTTGAAGCGTTGTAAACGAGATCAATAAAGTCAACCGCTTGCATAAACGAAAAAAGTCACTTGTGGTCGAGATGTAAAAACAATTAGGCCATGATTAGTTACATTAGTTGCTCCCATAAATTTCTAAAATGTCTTACCGACGTGACAAATAAAGTTGATGAAGTAATTAAATAAATCATTTAATTTATAACTCAAATAAATGAAATAACTTTTAATAATTGAAAATATTAATTATAAATAAATAATAAAACAACGAAAATAAACGAAATAGTTGAAAGTAAAATTATAAATAGTTACGAGTAATTATAAATAAATAACATTACAATAATTTAAATCAATTACTCGTAAAATTGAGCAAAATCACGTTCGGATAATACGAAATATAAAATTGGATCCCAGTACATTTTTGTGCGACAAGGAACGAAGATTTCCCGAGCTTGACGGACGTAATTGTTTTCTCGATGAGAAATCGTCCTGGACACCGGGGAAATTGTACTTGTTAAACGCAACGAGAGTTGGCGGGAAAAAAACGTGAGAGTCAATTCGGCTGATCGCAAGCCTTGGACATTGCATCAGCAGAGGAGATACACATAGGAATGATAAAGCCAGGATAAACGTGGGATAGTGTTTACGTCGCTTGTCGTTGGGCAGGACGTCGAGCCGAGGGCTCACATCCGTTTTAACGCAACATTCGCACGCGCGTAAGAGCGCGAAATATCCGCGGTCCATCTGCTCCGTCTGGTCGAGCATCAGGAGAAATGTTAATGTTGCTGCGCCCGCGATTTGGTTCTCACCGAGCGAGGGAAAGTCGTCGCCGTGACGGATTCGAGCACAGTATAGCTTTATAGTATTTTTATATTGGACTTTGCAATTTAATATTATAGTGTGAAATAATGTAATAATACATTTGGCTAATTTTAATAATATTGATTAATAAAAGAATGTTCAAAAATATCTTCCATTATTATTGAATATTGTAAAATAAAACTATTTTATTGTATTAATCGATATTAATTAAAATAAACAATTATATTATGATATTATATTATTATTCGTGTATTGTATTTTGGCTTAGAATTTTTTTTAATACAATTTAATCGTATATATGGATCCAAAAGGAAATAGTATATGATGGGGTAATATGTGTAAACACCCTTAAATCGTGTGTGGAAACAAAAAACCACAAACTATAATAATATATTTGTATCATTTTATTAATGTTGATCAATAAGATATTTTTTCAAATGTATTTCATTATAATGATATAGTATTTTTATTACATAATATAATATTATACAAGTTCATCATGATTATATATTAAAAATTCGGATCCAAAATATAATGTAATGTACACGAATAATAATATAATATAATGATATATTTGTTTGATTTTATCAATATCGATTGATAAAATAAAATATGTGTATATACTTCATTATAATCATACAAGATTTTATTATACAATATAATATTATAAGAATATTATATTATTGTAATATAATATAATAAAAGTTTATTATAGTATTGTATATTAAAAAATGCGAACCAAAAATATAATATGCGAATAATATATCGCTATTTCGCAAATCGAACAGTATTGTTAAAAATGGTATTATTTTTTTCTAGACAATTTGATTTCGAAGATAATTATAAAACCGAATTTTAGGAATTCGGCTACCTCACAGCGAAACTACGAGGGTGAAAATAAATCCTCACTAATAATTAACAATAAATACATTTTCAGCGAAACTACGAAGGTGAAAATAAATCCTCATTAACAATTAACAATAAATACATTTTTTTAAATACCAATTCGCTTTGTTATTCACAATATGAGACTGAATTTCGAAAATGACTATTTCCGACATTATTTAATACAAATTAATAAGGCCAAATTAAAAAAAAAATAAATTACTGTTGATAAATTGGCTGAAAAAAATTATTCCCCGGGCGTTTATTCGAACCCAAAATGTCCCAGATTTGTTTTTCAGACCACCGCGTCAAAATATCGAAAAAAAATGTCAATTATGCAAATTGTGTTATGGATAGATCCAGATCATGACAATTTCCTTCCTTACCAACCGTCGATATGTGTCACTATTTCGAAGTGAAACAGTCGACTGGTCTAATTTCCTAAAGAACCTTGTGCGCTGCTCCCTTAAGTATTATCACAAAAAACAATTCACGAAAATTTATTTAATTTGATGGCAAAATTAACCAATACTCCGGAATTTATTTGATTAGTGGATATACGTCAACATTTTTATACGTAAACTTGCCGGAAAATGGCTAACAATAGAAAATAGGAAATATAAAGCGACTGCATAAGGGTGAAGTGCAAATAATTATTTTTCTTCCCAACATAACTGCGTCTGAGAAGCGTCGAATTTTATTTCGAGTCTCAATAGCCGTGAGACTCTTCGGTACGGGTTTCCGTATTGAATTTATTTTTGGATCCCATTCGGTAGATCGAGGGACAGTCCCTCCTAAAACGGTTCCAAATTGGTCCCCGGAAAGACCTGGAAAAATGTTGTATACTCGGGCAACACCTTGCGCTCGTAAAATCTATCGATAATGCGACAGCTGTCCATAGCTGGTGTGAAAGAAATAACGTATCGTGCGCGTCGTCTCCGCACTACAAATTTAACGAATAGATTTTTCCTCCTCAACTTAAATACTCTGTAGGTCAATTCATTGCACATTTATCGTAACAATTTTATTTTATTTCAATACTTTTATTCGTTTATTTTTCAACGGATAATTTAGCTCACAAAAATGTCATATACACTTCGTAAGCTCTGTGAAACTTTCGAATTTTTCGTGTCAAACTTATTACGAAAATGATGTTGCACGATAACTATACGATTTTGTATTAGTTTTTATCATAATAATATATTTTAATAACACGATATTTTATTGTGAAAAAATAGTGTAAAAAAGTATTTTTTTCTGGGTACTTTTTTATTATAAAAAAAAAATGAGTGAACGGGAAACTTGCATATTGTTCCCTCATTATTCAATTTTGCTTAGAAAACAAATAGGAAGTTTATATCGAAATAAACTTATGAGAAAATTGTACGCAGTTTTTTTTATCGTTCGCTATTTTCTGAATTTTATTATAATGAATTTCACGAAAATCTTAGATGATCGTAAAAAATCGCGAAATTGGTGATACTCGCCAAATTCAATACCGATTATTTCGCCATAAAAGTTTGCTTCGTACCAAAAAAAAACCCAACTAATTCTACACGAAAAAATTGACAACCCGTACATTACCTATTCGTACAGGATTTATATTTGCCCCAAAATTTAGTAGCAATTTAAAAATTTATTAAGCAATACCGATAACTTTTTTAGAAAATGTTTAAAAAAAGACAGAAAGTCTCACAATACTTGCATATTGTTCCCTCATCATTCAATTTTGCTTAGAAAACAAATAGGAAGTTTATATCGAAATAAAAATTTGAGAAAGGTTTAGTAGCAACATTTAGTAGCAATTTAAAAATTTATTAAGCAATACCGATAACTTTTTTCAAAAATGTTAAAGAAAAGACAGAAAGTCTCACAATATTCAACGCCCTTAAGCAATTATAGCCAAATTCGATCCCAAATGTTCTTTACTGATACTCCATTCGCATGTGTGATGATGATTTTCGTTTCCATGAAAATCAGCACACCGCAAAACCTGCGGGGACTAAGCATTTTTTGGAAACGTAATTTTCCAAAATTTCCGAGCGTTCAAATGTCCTCGTAACAACCTTGGCAACCCTTAACGCTTCCTTGACACACTGGGTCATTCTGATCCGGACGAATTTGAAATAAAATGCTCACTTGCCCAAAATTGAAAGATTTCAATAATTTTTTACAACAATTGAATTTTACATTTTCAGATTTTTAATCAGGCAGACATATTAAAAAAAGGTTTAAAGTATATCCTGGATTTTTTTCAATTCAAATTTTTTCCCTAAAAATTTCAAGGTGATCGGATCAATATTGTCAGATTTATAGGCTGTTATGTTGACGCCCGTTGGAACGCTCGGAGCATCGTTCGAAACTTTAAACGTTTTTTTTCTCGAAAGTACGTTTTCAGAGTCGGTGAGCAAAATATCTGAAAAACTACTGCATCGATCTTTCCGAAATTTCTAGGGCTTATGCTATAGAAATGTTCACATGTATAGATGTAAAAATATAGTATTAGATCGAACGACTTTTTTTCCATATATACTTTCGATTTGATGAACAAAAAATGCTCATTTATTTCACAAAAATCGAGACCCACTTTGAACTCGCGCCATTAATTTTTAATTTAATATTTCGGAAGTTCCTTCGATTAAGGGCGTACACCACTGTAGAATTCTCAAAATATTGATTATTTTTAATTGGCTTAAGAGATGCTTCAAACCGTCTAGAATAAGGGGAAAAAGTTTGGCACCTGTAAAAGGTCCGCAGGCCCGTACGGGTCTGAGTGGACGGTGGCTGGCCCATGTGCGAAACGTCAACCGTTCTTCTCGAAACACAATTTTCATTCTTTTCACTCCAAATTTCGAGCACATTTTCAAAATAACATTCCAAAGAGAAATACGTACGGGATTTCCCATGAGTTAATTATAACATTAGTTATTAACAAACTATTGTCCTTTTCTCTGTCGAAAATTCAGTTTTTACTTGAAATGCTTGCCAATTACACAAAAAATCACATTTTCAAAATCACCCATGTATTTCTCTAACTATACTCATGTAAATTAATAGACATTTTTTAATTTTCTTCCAAACTCAAATTTGCATCAGTACTGTGCGCCGCAGAAAGTCTCAAATTCAACACGCCTCGCGAGAATGACTCCAGCATCGCCATTTTGTATAATTTTTTGATATTATGTTTTTTTTTGGTCACTTAAAGATATAACGAATAACGTCCTTGAATATAATTATCCTCTTAATTGTCCTTACACCAAAAAAAAAGCGAAAAATCACTTAATTTTCGATCTCCACAGTAGTGTAAGCCCTTAATAGGATAAACTAATATACGGACAAAATTCGGTTGATTTTTTTATATTAGATAACCTGGTTCAAAAGGGTATTGCTTCCCGGACATCGGCTGTAAATCAGTAATAATCAAATATTTTTACACCAAAAAAATTACAGAGTGTTCTTCAGATCATACTTTTTCAAATACCTAATTCTTGTACAAATTTATCATCAAGATTTACTAAAAAAAAATCCACAAAATGAGCTGTTTTCGACTGTTACAACTCGGCATGACCCTTAAGGGATTTCCCCTCGAGTATAACGTAGCGCGGGCTCGTCCTACATCCTGCTGACAGACGAGCGGGTGGCTACACTCACCGCGAAAATTTCTATCTCGAGATGGTGCTGGGGGGGGGGGGGGGGGGGGGGCGGCGGAATAAAGTACACGAAGATGGAAGATTTTTTTCTTGCTCAAGAATCTTCTTCAGCGTAGGTGAACGTCCCCGGTTTTCTTTTTCCACAACTGGAACGAAAATAATGACGAGGGGTCGCGGCACATCCCTTGGTAAGTGCCAGCTCGGCGCCCCCTGCTTTGATTATTCTTGTACCCCTTGTTTAAAGTACACGCACGCGCGCGCATTACTCGCGTAACCGCACGTGCTCCTCGGTCGCGTATTGACGAGCGAGGCGCGCGTGTCACTTTTTGACGCGAGAAACGAGGGGGCAAACGCCCAGGGATTACGCGACCGGAAACTAGGGCACCGAGCGCATGAGTCGATGGAAAAAGTATAGAAAAAAATTCCGAGAGCGCATCAAAAGGTACGGAAATATAAAAATTTTAATCTCGTGGACTTTTCTCGAGACCCAACGTAGCTCGGCGCTTGTCGCGAACGCGAGGGAACACGAAAGTATTTACGGGGTTCGCAGGCATTTATGATTCTAGTGTACAATGTCATTTTCTAGGGGGGGAAATATTTTTTCCCAAGACAAAAAGTCCTTTTTTAGGGAAAAATATTTTTTCTAAGAAAAGAGGCCTTTTATAATTGTAAGAGATTTTTTTCTCAGAAAAAAGTTCTTTTCTGAGATTTTTTCTTAGGAAAAAAGTCCTTTTCTGTGGGGAATTTTTTTCTAACGAAAAAGTTCGTTTCTAGGGAAAAACATCGTTTTCTAGGGGAAAATTCCGTTTCTAGGGAAAAATATCGTTTTTTAGGGAAAACTGTCCTTTTCGAAGGGAATTTTTTCTAAGGAAAAAAGTGCATTTCTAGGGAGAAACATCGTTTTCTAGGGGAAAATGTCCTTTTCGAAGAGGAAATATTTATTTCCAAGGACAAAAAGTCCGTTTCTAGGGGGAGAACATTACTTTCTGAGGAAAAAAGTTCTTTGCTGGGAGAATTTTTGTTATAAGGAGGAAGAACTCCTTTTCTAGCGGAAGAAGTCCTTTTTCGGAAAAAACGTTTTTTTCAGGGTGAACGTATATTTCTAGAAAAGCGTGTTTCTAGAGAGTATATTTCTAGAGCGTGTATTTTTTCTCAAAAAAGAATTTTTCGGATCCGATCGTGCAGAAAAACAATTTACAGGGTTTTTAACAATTGTTAGATCGGAAAAAAAAATCTTGTACTGTGATCTTTCTTCAGCTCGTAAATATGGGCATGGGAACCATTAGAGTGTCAATACTGATTAAAAAAATTTAGCAATAAATACTCAAGCTCCTCTATAAATCTGAGGAAAAATGACTGTCAAATAAAACAATTACGTTTATTCAAACAAATCCATATCATATGAATAAACAAACGTTTACGTTATTAATAATCTTTAAATAAGAATTCCATTACGATTTCAAATTCACGTATCTCTTGATTATCGATTCCAAAATGGTCATACTGCCTGACCACGACCCCATTCGATACCTACAGGCTCCGACCAGTTACCCAAGTCCATCCTTCAAAAAGTCTCTAGCATAGTTTACGAGCTGGATTTACAGCTGCAAAAAATGCTTTAATGCATATGAATTATGTAAATGTTCGTTTCGAACCCTTTCACCGTGACGCAAATGAAACATGACAGAATAAACACATTACGTGTAATTTTAAATAGCGATGAAAAACTATCGACGCATGCCAATGGCAGCATCGACGGCTTCGCTCGACGTCCGAGGGACACGAAGAAAGAAGGCGAGACACGCATAACTCCGGAAACCCTTCGGCCACAAAAGACCTTTGGAAGCAACGGGAGGCGAAAAAAAATATTACTAGAACTAAAAATAATATAATTATACGGTAAATCGTCCGAGTCCCGAGGCTGTTCTGGACAAGAAGCAACTCTCGCGTGCACGCAGGTATACAAATAAGCAGTAATGTTGCAACTAGAGATCAAAGAAATATTTTGCAATGGCACGAATGTACGCTTTCCGCGATTTTTTTTCCATCACCAATTTACCTACAGTGGATAAAAATTGGATATTTGCACAGCTCGCTTGTTCTTAAAAAAAGGATATTTTTGAAGATTATTTTGTGCGATTTTTTTTCCAGGTGTAATTACTGCATGTTGATGAAAATATTAGTAATATGTGCTAACAAAAATCGTCACAAAAAAGGACGTTTGCAAATATTTTTTTCGCCCTCTCAATTTTATTTTCCATATTATTTTCACTAAAGATATTCATTCGTCTTTTATTTACTCTCGACGATCCCGATATTGATACCACCGCTAAATAACAAAACCAGCATGTAGTTACTACCTGAGTCCCCCAAATTGGGCCTCACTCCCTCCTTGGGACCAACGGCCCTTCGAACCGCCCCAAAAAACTGGCAAAGCCTCTGGCATCTTCCCAAATGAAGAAATAATTAGTTTTTAATTTCAATGTGTCAGAGAAATTGTAAAATATCCCTGTTTGACTGATCACCCAATCAGGCCTGCTGGATCTCACCTAACAGCGATGAAAATTACAGAAGACAAGAATTCTGCCATTTGCATTAAAATGTCAAACTGAAATTTGTTGAAATCAGAATCGTCGATCGAAAGCTCGAAAATCAGTCAAAACTAGTTTAAGGGAGGACACCACTGTGATGGATGAAAAAAAATCGATTTTTTTTCATTTTCCCAAATTATACATATTCAAGAATATGTGAAAAAAAAATTAATTTAAAACATGGAACACTGACCAAGGTACAGACGATTTAGTGAATGCAGGTAGCGCAACGATTTACGTATACTGAAACTTTCAATCGCGTTTTTCTCAAAACGACTTTTCTCGATCCAACCGGAATCATAACTCTATCTATAATCGTCCAATTCTCAATTTTGAAAAACCAAAATTTTCGTAATTGCAGTAACTATCGTTGTCCGCAGCCGTTATTGATTTGTTTTCAAATGTAGTTTTTGTAAGCCCCCTAATATAGATTAAAATGTCCCCAGAATAACACTTCTTTGATAGCCGCCATGTTGTGATTTTTTTTCCGAAAAACGGCTACTTACAACCAGAACTACATTAATATAGATTATAAAACTTTTCAATTTTTATTTTTAAGATCAACCATTGTTAAATCATCGATTCAGCCGTTGGACCACATTTTTTTCACAGAGGCTCTATTATACCTCAATAACGTTTTTAACTTTTTATTTTTTTTCATATAAACATTTACACAAAATAAGTTCAATGTCTGTTTAACCCTACTACCCTACACATGGGTACCGCAAACCCCACATTATTAGTGAGAAATTCCAACATCATTTTCGTTGCTTTGTTCAATCGCATTTTTCACGGTGATACATTCATATTAGGGTTTTCTCGCAAAGCCTATTCAATTCGTCAGTTCTCGAGCGTTCGATAAAAAAAATCTCTCTACGACAAACAGTTCGTTAGCAGCGTTGATTTGAAGTGCTGGGGTGTGCGTAACCCCAGTGTAGGTTATTTGTTTCGTACAGATAGTGTAGAGTCCTACGGTTAATAACACCCTTTTTCCAATCCCAAATAAATAATTTAGTACACAAAAAATCGGAAAAACGTTCTTTTTCGGCCCGTCACAGTGGTTGAAAAAAACCACTTCCCATTATCAATGCCAAATCTCATTTACAAGATGATAGGATTGATACAATATCGATGAGGACTTTATTCGTACGCTGAGTTATGATTGGCTTGGACGAATGTTCATCGCTCTGATGTGAGAAAAAAGTTGGAAAGTGAAAATGGTTAGCGGAGATAAGCTGGGCGATACGACCCCATTCGCGAGGGGTGTGCTATATACATATGTGTGTGTGTGTGTGTGTGTGTGTGTGTGTGTGTGTGTGTGTGTGTGTGTGTGTGTGTGTGTGTGTGTGTGTGTGTGTGTGTGTGTGTGTGTGTGTGTGTGTGTGTGTGTGTGTGTGTGTGTGTGTGTGTGTGTGTGTGTGTGTGTGTGTGTGTGTGCGCGTGTGTGTGTGTGCGTGTGTGTAGTCAAAGTGACGAAGGCTGTGGGATGCGTATTATAAAAATAGCAGAAAGTGAGACGAAAATCGTCGTTTTCCCCTCCGAGTGGTTTACACTACAGTTTGCTTGTGAGCCAGAGGCAAATTCAAAGCAACGTGGAATCAAAGTACGCTGGAGAGTTAGGGCAATTGCCGGGATTACCTCGAATTTTTTTGAAAAAACAAAAGGCATCGTGTATGCATGAAAATTATTGAGGCTCGTCCTACTGGGATTAAACGTGAGGGGAAGGGGGAAAGGGCACGTCACCTCGAGTGTCGTGAAAATCCTTAAAGAGAGAGAGAGAGAGAGAGAGAGAGAGAGAGAGAGAGAGAGAGAGAGAGAGAGAGAGAGAGAGAGAGATGTGCAGGAACGAAAAGATTTCGAGTCCCCAACCCGAGGGAGCTCTATTTCCGGTCCGAATTCAAAGTGCTCAGAGGTGAGGGATGCTCTTCCTCGCAGCAAAGAATTTATCGAGCTGGCTTAGCACGCGTTTCGAGGGCGTCAGCCTGCGCACGGCTTTCGAAATGG
Organism: Ophion slaviceki; assembly: GCA_944452715.1. NCBI lineage: Eukaryota > Metazoa > Arthropoda > Insecta > Hymenoptera > Ichneumonidae > Ophion > Ophion slaviceki. The sequence goes on along the minus strand of OX101786.1, from coordinate 7,065,544 downwards.
AAATAAAAAGTAAATGTGAATGAACTATGTACCCTGGATACGTGGAGGGTAAGAATAAAAGGGGGGGCTGGAATTAAAAGAATTCTGGGATTCGATTTAGAGACTTTCTCCGATTATTTTTGGAGAGATTTGTCGTTGCTCTCTTCATTTTGGCGAATTTTTTTCCGACCGTAACCGCGATTGTGCAATTTCACTCAAAGTTAGAATAATGAAGGTGCTTCGTTACGAGCATTTTTTGGAGCTGCTTGACTTGGCGTCTACCGTCACCGTGTTGACTGCGATTGACCCCTTTTTTTCTTTCGTTTTCACGAAATTGTTTCATGAGACGGTCCAAGTCGTATCTCAAAATCTATGTGTCCGATTCGCTTCATACTCGGGCAGAGCATGGTTAGTAGCATCTTCTATCGCATATTTACATACATATTAATCACAAATTACAAAAGCTATTTTTTTTGGTCGAAAATCAACTTTTTTCGACTGCTGGCCATTTTCGTAATTTTCTAAATTTAAAAAAACTACCCAGTCATACTATGGTTTTATTATTACTGAAAGTAGATGTCTTTATTCTTCACTTCAGATCACCGTAGTAACCAGAATCACCTACACCAATTGGCCGGGCAGCAACGTCGGCTCTTTATTTAAACAATTATCACGTCATTGCTTATTAATATTTTTCGTTAAAAATAGACGCAAACTTGGCGAGGTTATGTATCAAAAGTGTGTAAAATGTTGACCTCGTCATCCCAATACACCTTTTAGAAAAAAATATTGAACGTCCACCGGTTTTTTTGGGCCTCAAGCTTATGCAGACCAGAAATAAAAATAATCGTGTCGGCTATAAATAAAATTCAATTTTATATTGTATTAATAAACAGGGTATATAAATACATCATATCTGTATTTATATATATGTATATATACACTAGGGTGGCACAAATTTGAGCTCTATTTTTTCCCTTTTTCTCACCCTGCAATTATCTTTTTAAAAAAATGCCACAAAAGCTGCGTGCGGGCAAAACAACATTTAGAGGTCGCTCAAGCGTCCCAAAAATTCAAATTTTTATTTACAAAATCGATTTTTTTTTCGTTCACTTCTCGCCCATGAATTTTACGCTTTATAATTTTTAAATTAACCTCGCGATAGTTCTAGCCGTTCTATGAATATTTAGTGGTCGCTTAAGAGCTTCGAAATTTCCAATTCTCGCTAATTTTTTTTACTCTTCGCACTCATAAATTCGACACTTTCTAAAATTTTCAGAACAACTAATCGTTTTTCTTTAGAAACAGATTTTTCAAATTTACCTCACACTACTAACCCGAGAATTTTAATCTTTGTTCTCATAAAATAATTCTTCAAAGCTCTTGTTCGTAAACAAAATTATAGGTCCCCCGTTTTATCGGATTAGAAGTGTGAGGTAAAATTGAAAAATTATTTTCTAAAGAAAAAAAGGATTAATTATCTTGAAAATTTTACAAAGTGTTAAATTTATCAGTGAGTAGAGAAAAAAGAATTCGCGACAATTGGAAATTTCGAAGCTCTTGTGCGACCGCTCAATATTCATTGGCCAGCTAGAGCTTTCGCGAGCTTAATTAAAAAATTATAATGCGTGGAATTCATGGGTGAGAAGTGAACGAAAAAAAACGATTTTTTAATAAAAATTTGAATTCTTAGGATGCTTGATCGACCTCTAAATATTTTTTTAACCGCTCGTAGCTTTCGCAACATTTTTTTCCCTCAAAGTAGATAATTGGATGGTGAGAAAAAGGAAAAACAATAGAACTCAAATTTGTGCCACCCTAATATGCACAAACATGTTAGTTACATAATACATTGTTGAATTCTACTCAGCATCTGTTCATTATATTTTGTATTCAATGGGATCAAGTATGTATATATATAAGTATGTATCAAAATATGATGAACTATGATGAAATATTTAAGTATACGTATGCATATGAAATATCGTGAAATATGATGAACAAGTATGTATATTAGGGTGGCCGTTATATTGGCTTCGGTAAAAAAATGTTAACGTCCAGCAAAAAAACTAATCATGATATGAAAACAAAAATCTGTGTAAAATTTGGACGCGCTGGGATAAGGAGAACACGTGCCACCGAGCAGTTTAATTTTCAAAAATACATGCATTTTTTTAATGGCCGCACTGAAATATTTATTAGTCACATAATATTAATTAAAAAATCTGGAATTGGGTACATTGATTATACATGTTAAGAGTTACAGAATATATTATTTACTGATTTTTTCCCATCAATCACGTACCGCAAATTCGTACCTTTACATGAAATATTACATAAGAAATAGCAGTCCATCTATAAAATGATTGAAGTAGAGTACATTTGTTTACATTCAGAATTTTTTTTGATATTCGGCGACAACTTGAAGAACAAATTGCATTTGATCTTCATCATAAGTCAATCGATTTTAATAATCGGTGATAAGTTTGAACCCTCGCTCCGCTATTTTATCACAGACTGTTATTTTTTTTATCAATTGCAATAATTTTTCAATCTACTCCCGACTGTACATAATGGATGGAAAAAAATCAGTGAATAATATATTTTGTACCTCTTAATATGTACAATCAATATACCCAATTCCAGATTTTTTAATTAATATTGTGAGACTAATGAATATTTTAGTGCGGCCATTAAAAAAATGCATGTATTTTTGAAAATTAAACTGCTCGGTGGCACGTGTTCTCCTCATTTCAGCGCGTCCAAATTTTACACAGATTTTTGTTTTTTCATATCTTGATTACTTTTTTTGCTAGACGTTAAAATTTGTTTACCGAAGCCAAAATAACGTTCACCCTAATATATATATATATATACACACACACAAACATGTTATTTACACAATACATTGTTGAATTCTACTCAGCATCTGTTCATTATATTTAGAATTTAATGAGCTCAAGCAAAAGTTCCCTCTCCTGTACATTTTCGAAATGCCAATTACTTCGTTTCCTCAAAGGGGTTGATGTAACCCCGAGGAGTTGTGTAGCCAAACAATGACTTCTGAGATTCGCAAATTCTTTTTATCTTTCGCACGTGCGCCGCGTGCGGAGGGTGATAAATTAAAAAGTTGAGGTCCTCGAACTACGTACAGACCCCCCTTGAACCATATCAGCCCCCGCGTGCGCGGTTTCCTGCGAATCTTAAGCACCGACGGTGTACCGCGACGAAAATAGAATTCCGCGCGTGTTGGGAGCTCTCTTTCTCCCCGGTTAACCATCCGACTTTCTCGCTTTCGTTGCGTGCTTGCGAGACCCCCAGCGAAGGAGCCCGTGCTCTTCGCTGCGAGGAAGACCGGGGGATTCACTTTGTGCCCGTGAAACAGCCGCGCGCTACAAATTCATATATATATGTGGACACGTACGTATGGGCCCTTTCACGTCGAAGAGATCCCTTTAATCCCACACGCACATGCGTGGTGAAAAAAATTTTCTTATTTTTCGAAGGCTTTTTGTGCTAGAATTGTGGCTGAGGAACGTTCGGAAAAAAATGACGGGCGTTTGTAGAAAAATATCTATCAGAGTGGGTTTTTTTGGGCATTGTGTGTGTGTATTTTATTTTAATTATTTTTGTATTTTATTATCCTTGATGTCAATTTAATTTAATTTAGTTTTAATTCATTTAGTTAATTTAGTAAATATAATTTAATTACATTAAATTCAATTAAATTTCATTTCGTGTTAGTGAGTTTATTTAAGGCGAGAAATCTCTTTTGAATTAAAAAAAAATCGATTTTTTAACATATTTCGACAGTATGATACCCAAAGAATATACTGACCAAAGGAAAACTCGAAACATTGAATATTTGCGGAGTTATCGCACATAGTCTAGAGCGCGGGGATAGCATGCGGTAAGGTAGCGAGTAAACTTTAAACGCGATTATCTCGAAACTACTTTTTCAAAAAGTGCTCGTGCTGTAGCTCAAAAAGTTATCGACCGATTTGGATGAAATTTTGGGAGGTTACTCTCAGTAATATTATCGAAAGGATATACCTAAAGTTTGAAAGGTAGCGTGTAAATAAATAATTGTTTTAGGGTCAAATGTGTCGAAAAAAATGGTCGAAAATTTGAACTTTGGAGTAAAAAGGCTCCCAAATTTTCAATTTTGCACTTTTTCATCATTTTTTAGGTATATCCTTCCCCTTAATATGTCACTAAACGAATGACACTTAATAAATCTTTTTCAGATCAACAGAAAAAGAGTGACAACTGCAGCACTTTTCGATGTCGCGGAAAACAGGCGTCCGAAGACCCTTAATAACGCCGCCATTTTGGTGGTCATCCCAAAAAAAAAAAATTTGTACTTAACAGATACACTAAACTCATGTCCAAATTTGAAAATGATCAGATTATTTTATTCCCTCTAAAAAAATGCCCGAAAAATACCTATTTTTCACGCTCCTAAAGGGATTTCTTGCCTTAATTTCAGTGAATTTTTAATTCAATTTCCAATTCAATTTATAATTCAATCATATTGCAAGTTGAATTTATATCATCATGAAATTCAACTTTTTAAATTGAATATTAATATAGTTCGAACCAAATATATTATATATATACATACATATATATACATATACATATACATATACATATATATATATATATATATATATATATATATATATATATATATATATATATATATATATATATATATATATATATATATATATATATATATATACATTGAGTACAATTTCGTTCAAAAAAATACCCATCTTCTTTTTATTGCGTTCAGTATCGCAAAGAATTCGATTTATTTTCACGAACGAATTTTTACGTGCAGATATGTCAGCGAAATATAAAAGACAAAGTTCTTTTTTTATCAGTAATAAATTGTTTTAGTTACTACGACCTTTGAGAAAACATTCCCGAAGGGAGTTTAAAAAAAACGAGAAAATGGTAGGAATTCAAGCTCGTTCGATTTGGCGTTGAACGCTCAGGATACCCACATATAGGTGTAGATGTCTCGTGGCGCGTCGTCAGACGGATTCGTCAGCGTATATTCTTATCCGCTTTTGCCCCTAAACCCTGCACACCTTCGACGAAAATGGCAAATTATTCTTGATCTCTGTCACTCGCTCCATCCTGTCAAGAAGCTTTGCACTGATAAAAATTTTCCTTCTCCGGTGCTCCTTTTTCTACTGGTTTTTTAATGACCATGTAACGCAAAAAAGAATTTTTGAATTTTTTTGAAACCTGGAATTGCTCTGTAAACCTTTCTAGTTTTTTAGTGACCTGGCTATATTTTTTCTATCGCGTGAATCGTTTTTTTTTCAAAGAATTTTTCATTTGAAGAGTTTTTAAATTAAAATTACTTTTATTTAAATTATTTTCGTTTTATGAAAATTATTGTTAATTTTAATTTATTTTTTTTAATCGATGTCATCTGATTGTAAAAAATGTAAATTCAAAGACTCAGACAAACATGAGATCGCGAGCTCCGTACGATGGTTGTGTATAATTGCGATCAACAGTGTTTGTCCGATCGAAGGGAACAATCGATAATTTTTACAATGTGGTGTACAGAACAGTCAATTCAATCAAGGCGTCAACCAAAACCTGTAAAGTTATTGATAATAATGCAGCGAATTTATTTTGATCAACACGTGAATAGTGAAATTTGGCAATCGATCTATAATAATCGTCGAAAGCTATTAGTTACCACGTTTGCCAAAATACAGAGAGAGAAAAAACTTAGTTTGAATATGACAATATTTTAATTTTTTGTGAACATCAATCGCACTCTTAGATTCGCGTTTTTTTTTTTCACCACATTGTCAGACAATATTCACCACGCTTATCGCTATTTGGTAATCTCAGCCAACTTTTTTATACTCGAAACTCGTTTTTGAAAGGCACGGTTATCGTTATTTTGAAGTCTATAGCCCCTCCCCCCTCCGGCTTGCGTTAAAAAAGGTACACTAGTAGTTTTTTACCAGTAACATTAATTATTTCCAGGAAAAATCTAGTGATTTTTCCCCCTACCATACATTAAAAAGGTACATTGCTCGATTAAAAAACGTAAATGTAGATTGCAAAAAAGTGTTTCAACGCTTCAGTTTGAAATTCCCTGCTCCTTAAATGAATAGCAGGAAATTTCAAACTCTCTCTCAATGCCAAAATGCTCGAACTAAAAAATCCACCATAAAATACAGTGATTTGCAAAAATACTGAAATTTGCCATATCAACATAAAAAAAACATCAATCATTTTTGCCCAGTATCTCGAATCGTTTTTCCAGGAAAAATCTAGTCATTTTTTCCCCTAACTGATATTAACTAAAAAAAGCAACATTGTCCCATTAAAAAACGTCGTAATTTACTGCAAAAAAAGTTATTTAGCGCTTTTTGGACCAATTATACAGACCATTTAAAACTTTCTCCCAACGCCAAGATGCTCGAAACAAAAAAGAAATCCAGCACAAAATACAGTAATTTGCAAAAATACCGAAATCAGCCATTTCACCAAAAAAAAAAAACATTTTTGCCCAGTAACGTTAATGGTTTCTCCAGGAAAAATCGAGTAATTTTTTATTTCCTGCCTAACATGAAAAAGCAACATTGTCCCATTAAAAAACGTCATAATGTACTGGAAAAAGGTTATTTAGCGCTTATTTCAACCATTCGAGGAGCAGAGAACCCAGAACTTCCCCCAACGCCAAAAAGCTCGGAATAGAAAAAAAAATCCAGCACAAACAGCACAAATTTTCGAGACTCCGCAATTTCACCAACGATCAAGACATCTCAATCCGTGGACGGTATAACATCAGCGAAGAAGAGGGCGCTGTTGCTGCTCTCGCTCGACGTTCCGATGCGAGCTTGCATCCGCGTGTTGCATGAGAATGCAGCGCGTAAAAGCGCCTCCTCAAAACAAAAAAAAAACTTCAAAAGTCCTTACCACAGTCGTCTTTTCGCTGTACACGTCGTTGTCGTCGTTTGGCCTCGAAATAGCGATCGCGAGAACAGAGCGCGAGGGATCCTCGTCGCCGGTGTCGGGTTCACTCCTCCGAGTCTTGTCGCATTCCGAAACACGCGTCTTTCGCGCGACGAGGACGAGGAGGAGGAAAAGCTCACTGAGACACGACGGCGTTTCGTCTATCGAGCTTTCGCCGATTTCGCCCGAAATTCTTTCGCTCTCCCCCACCCCCTGGACACTCGGGACCACAAACTTTTCACGCGAACAAACTCTTCTCCCAAATCGAGAGACACGAAAAAAAAGCTGCGAAAGCTCTCGAGCACCTCATTCTCCCGTTACAATTTTAATTAATTTTTTTTGTCGAATTGCGCTCCGGATCGATTTTTTAATTCACGATCAATTTTATCGGGGCGTCACTTCTCGTCGGAATAAAATGAAAAAAAATATATATATTTGCCTATGCGATTATTGACTAACTTTCGTCTCGTATAATAAATAATATTCGTTGAATAAATAAATTATTGATAAATAAATTGTTTTATAAATATATTTTTCGTCGAGTGGAATTCGAGGTAGCGCGGCTCCTTTGCAATCACCAAGCGGTTGACTTCCGGTCTTTTATGCACGGCGTCGTCACTTACTTCCTCTTTTCACGCGCTTTCTTTATACCGCGATGGGCTGCGGCGCTGTGCTTGTGTATCGAGTTGCCGGAGAACCGACGCACTCCCCGACACGTACTCGAACCGACTGTGCCATCCACAAGCGTTGAACTTTCGTTCTTCGGAACCGGGGAACATCCTACCCCCCCCCCCCCTCCCCTACGTTCCGCGATGAAAAGCTCTCTCGCTCTTCCACTCTTGCGCTTTACACGCCCCCCTTTTCATTCGTGCTTTATGATTTTTCCCATACCGTTTCACCGCGTAGGGAATAATTACCCATTCATTTTGACCCCTGCTGCTTCTTGTTCGAAGGCCCTGACCAAACGCTCCAGTCCTGGGACTTTTCATCCCTGGCTGGCCGAAGGGTTGGAGCCAACGGGAGGATCCAACAGATAGAAGGAAGTATTTGGTACCATTTTTGGATCAAAGTTCGGCACCAGCAATTCATGTCCTTTCTTCTTCAATCATTCGTTAATAACGAATGATTAAAGCTCGTTTTTTTGCGGTAAATCGAACTTTGCTATTTACAGGTTGCCATTTTTTCAATTGTCAATGTTTCTGAAAAGTATCCGAAAGATGAAAGTTTTATTCTTACGCTGGAATCACATTTTTTAAATTTCAGATCATCCTAGTTGCCGGAAGTTTGCTTAAATAATTATAACTTTGTTGTTAATCGATATTTTTCGATTTAAAAAAAGCTCCAACTTGGCAAGAGTTTGGATTAAAGGGTCTTCTCACTTTAGACGCTAAAAAGGCTGTTTTTATGAATTTTTTTGATAGGTTTATATTATAGATATTGATATTATAGTTATTACACTTAATAAACACACTTTTGAAATACATTTAAAAAGAAATTCTTTATTCAAGTCCCTATTCAGAGACGAAAATGGTAGTTAAAAAATTATCCTAAAAAAATTGTAGGTCTGCGCAGTTGATGAAATCTCGGAGATGCATCTTCCGAAACACATAAATAAAACGGTTTTAGATTCAGTATGTTAATGGCTATAGCGCATATTATCCGATTTTTTATATATGCAAAAATAAGAAAATAGCGGACATTTTTCGAAAAAAGTCGTGTTTTTTCACCGTTTGTGGCGAAAAAAGGTAAATATCAACATTTAAAAAAAATCCTTGATATGCGCTATAGTTATAGTTGTAAAGAATATGTGGTTAAAATTTCATAAGCCTCGAAGATTTTATCAACAAGCCACCGAAAAACGTTGCTTCGAGAAAAACGCGTTTAAAGCTTGTTCGGGTTACATATATACATAAAAAAAATTTAAATGCATTTCAAAAGTGTATTTACCAAGTGCAACAACTTTTATATTAATATCTATAACATAGACCTATCAAAAAGATTCATTTTTAGCGTTTTAAGTGAGAAGAACCCTTAATTGTATGGAAAATCCTGACCTCGTCGTAGTAATAATATCATTATAAAAAAATATTGAAAATCGATCTGTTTCTTTGGCCTCGAGCCCCGAACTGTCGCGGGAGATCACTTTAGGCAGCCGAAAAAAAGCGAATTTTCAAGATTTTTTTGTGTCGAGACTATTTATTGTACAGAATTAAAATTTTATCTACATATTATTACACCTTTTAATTTTCCATTTTCTCTCTTTTTTTAACATTTAAAGATGGCGGTTGTACGTGCTTGCTTCAGCGAAGGTGGCCGCCTCATTTGTTCCACGGCGTACAACCTAGCCTCTGGTGCATTGATCTGAAACATCAGAGCCAAGAAGTTTTCAGTTCCTAAGACCCTCACGATCTATGTGAACCTCAAAAATCCAAATTAAGGGGCCAGTCCACTTTCGAGCCACGAAAAAAGACTATTTTCACGATTTTTTTTGTTGAGGATTTTATAAAAGATATGAATATAAAAGTTGTTGGGCTTGATAAATATAGTCTTGAAATACATTTTAAAAAATTTAATTCATTTTTATTCATTTTTAAGTACAAAAACTATAGTTTAACGTAACGCCTCAAAAATAGGTGGGCTAGGCAGCTCCATCACAACTCGGCAACGGCTTATCTGAAACAAAAAAATCAAAGTCTATTAGATTCAGTATGATACCAGCTACAAAATGACCTTCGGATATAAAGTTTTATCAAAAAATAAAAAAATGGTAGATGAAAAACGAAAAAAGTAAAGAAAAACGCGTTTTTTCGCAGTTTTACGAAAAAAAGAGTAAAAATCAAAATTTTTAAACCATCGAGGGTCATCTTGTTGCGAATTATATTTACAATATTTGGTTCAAATTTCAAGAGAATCGGTTTATTAGTTTTAGAGATACGATGGAGCTATATTTTGAAAACGTTGTTTCGAGAAAAACGCGTTTGAAGTTTATACTATGAAAAGCTCTTACCTAAACTCAATCGGCAATTCCTGCACCGTACAAAATCCCTTCTGATTGCTCATCATCGTCGATTTCTTCAAGTCTTGCTTGTTCTCGACTTTTTGACATTTTCAAAGTGGACTGGCCCCTTAAAGTGAAAATGGTACGGGTTTGAAGAAATTTTCTGTCTTTCGTGAAATTTTTACTATAACATCTGTTGATGAAAAAGTAGTGTTGTATAATAATTCTCGAGAAACTTTAGGTTCACATAGACAGTAATTATATTATTTAAAATTGTACAAAACTCAACAATGATCGATCATGTAGTTTTTGCGATATCTTGTACGAGGTTCACGAAAAAGTGCGTTTCAGAAAAACGCGTTTAAGGGGGGAGAACCTTTAGGCGAGGGGAAAATTACTGATTTTCATGATTTTTTTAAAAGGCGTAAGGTACGTTTTATTACTACTTTTGGCTGCTACATGGTATTTTTTAAATTAATCTTTAAAAATGGCGGAAATATGGCACGATATTCTAAACGGGCTGCAGCGGATGTTGTCAGATGGCGTGACACGTAGCGTCGAAGGCATTATTCTGAAAAAAAAACCGACGAAGATGTTTCTCTCATTAACACTCATACGCAGAATACGAACCAAGAAAAAGTGAGGAATGTTTGAAATCAATGAAATGGTAGGCTTTGAAACAAAAATATTGAAATTTCCGAAAAAATGGCTACATTTTGCAATAAAAAAAATACTTATTTTTTCATCTTTCAAAAACATTTAGGGTTACGTTTTAGACAATAAGATTAGAAAGATTTCTATGAAATTTCATCAGAATTGGTCGATTAGTTTTTTAGCTATACGTCACGCTAGTTTTGAAAATGCATTCAGTGTGAATGCATTCAGTGAAAATGCATGACGTGTGAACACACGTCATCAATACAATAACTTCTGTAATTCTACAGAAATGTGGCAAGTAAGGGTTAAAGATTAATAAATAAATAAAATACCATGAAACAGCTAAAAGTAGTAATAAAACATATCGCAAGTCTCAGAAATCTCGAAGAAAACTTTCCTTTACAAAAAAAATAATGAAAATCAGGAAAACCACTTCGCCTAAAGGTATCCGCCCCCTTAAAGTTTCAAGACTCAGAAATTTCATTACTAAATGGCCTACCGATTGATCCGCGATTCCGAGGCCATCAAGTAGTCCCTCCGCTTCCTCGTGGATTTCATTTTCGACCATAAGCTCTTCTTTATCTTCGGGTCCTTACCTACCCCCCTAAGTTACGAGGATTTTTTCGCGATCAAAACTGTACAGGACTAACAAGGAACATCACTTTGGTGTCCTCCTCCGATTTTGTTGAAATTTTTTATGTAGAAGAGCATCAAAAACTACGAAACGCGTATTTTTTTATCGGCGGAAAAACGGTTTTAAGGGGTGAAACGCACTCTCGAAAGTAGGGGTGTTTTTCGTTTTTCGTCGATAACGTTATCGTTCTCATCTCCAATGTATAGTACAGAAAAAAAATAAACATTGTTGCAATTTGAAATTTTTTAGTATCTCGATAAAAAAAAATACGTGTCTCAGTTTTTGATACTTTTCCACATAAAAAAACCTTCAACAAAATCGGAGGACACCAAAGTGATGTCCTTGTAAGCCCCGGACACCGTCCGACACCGAAATTACAGATGCATTTGCCATCGAAACTGTACAAGGTCAAGCTACGAATACAGCCCTTACACACTTACGCCCTTTTACCATTAAAGCAACTGCCCCACTATTTTTCGACACCCCACCATCCACCTCAAATTAGCCCCAAATTCAATCCGATGTCTCTCTCACTCCGCCATATTTTTTCCCTCCTAAGCCCATCTACATCACTTTTGAAGGATCGCCACCTCGGCCGGAGGACCTATCGACCGCACCGTTTGACAAAACCCGGTTGGGAATACGATGTAGAACTGTGAAATGTTTATGCGTACGCGCTGGGGAGTCAACCCCAGCCCGGGGCATTTTCATAGACAGCTTGGTCGGCATCGAGCAGACGCATTTTCTCCATCTGCGGTTAAGGGGGAAAATACATTCAACCAAGGAATTTTTTTTCTCCTTTTCATGTTTTTTTTTTAAGGAAAGATTTCTTCGCTTTTTTGAGAGTTGGGGTATGTTTTATTACTATTTTTGGCTCTTACGTGGTATTTTTATTTATTAATCTTTAAAAATTGCGGAGGTATGTCACAGTCGTCGAAACAACCTTTTCAAAACTGGCGTGACGTATAGCTAAAAAATTAATCGACCGATTCTGATGAAATTTGGTATGAGTCTTTCTAAACTTATTGTCTAAAACATGGCCCTAAATGTTTTTGAAAATAAAAAAGTACTTTTTTATTGCAAATGGTAGTCATAAAATTTAATATTTTGTTTCCAAGTATACCATTTCATCGATTTTGAACATCTCTCACTTTTTCTTGGTTCATATTCTGCGTATGAGTGTTAACGAAAGAAAAATCGTGCTTGGATTTGTTTCAGATTAAGGGGCCTTCTCACTTTTGACCCTAAAAATAGGCTATTTTCATGAATTTTTTCGATCGGTTTATATTATAGATATTGATATAAAAGTTGTTACACTCAATAAATACACTTTCCAAATACATGTCTTTTAAATTCTATTTATTTAAGTCACTATTAATAGACGAAAATGGTAGTTAAAAAAATTCCCTAAAAAAATTGTAGGTCTGCGCTGTTGATGAAATCTCGGAGATGGATCCGAAACAAAAAAAATCAAACGGTTTTAGATTCAGTATGTTAATGCCTATAGCGCATATCATACGATTTTTGATATATGCAAAAATAAGAAAACGGCGGACATTTTTCGAAAAACAAAAAAACGTGTTTTTTTTCACCGTTTTTGGCAAAAAAATAGTAAATATGAAAATTTAAAAAAATCCTTGATATGCGGTATAGCTATAGGTGTAAAGAATATGTGGTTAAAATTTCATCAGGATCGGTTTAGTAGTTTCGAAGATTTTATCGACAAGCCGTCGAAAAACGTTGTTTCGAGAAAAACGCGGTTAAAGTGTGTTTGGGTTACATAAATACATTTAAAACACTTTTTTTAAATGTATTTTTATATATTTTATGTATTTCGTAGATGTACCTTGAGGAATTCTTATTCCTTACTCTTTGTTCAGAACAAAGAACAAGGAGGCCTTATTTTTTAAGGCGTTAGGCCACAGTGACGGGCATAAAATCATGTGCGAATTTAACAATTTTTTTTTCGTATGAAAAAGTGATTCACTCATAAAATTAATTACACATCTATTTAGTATGAATATCAAACTGATAGAATTTTTTTTTTCGATGTACAAAATGGCCGACTACTCGAAACTTCTCGGAACAGCTTTTTTCCAATTGGCGTGCCAAATAACTTCAACAATTTTTACTCGATTTACTTCAAATTGAAAAGTTGTATTCCTAATTGCATTTCGCAGGGAAGTAGGCTCGGAATTTCTGATTAATCGAAAACTTTTCATTATATGAGCAGTTATAACGAAATTTTTCACTGAAAATTCATTTCTTCCGTTCAAATACCTACACCTTGTGAATAAAACAATATTTTTTAAATTCCGTACGTACTTCTCTAGGTATTCTAATGTAGATTAACGAGAATTTTTGTTTTTGGTTCTAGGTAAAAAAAATTTGGATGCTAAATGGCACACCACGAAGCGCCTAAAAAAAGATAACAAAAGAAAATATTCGTAGTCGGTCATTTTGTACATCGAAAAAAAACACATATATTTTCTAACAGCTTGATATTCATACTAAATATATATGTAATTAATTTAAATCACTTTTCCACACGAAAAAATGTCAAATTCGCACATGATTTTATACCCGTTACTGTGGCCTAAGGCCTTAAGTGTAACAACTTTTATATCAATACCTATAATATAAACCTATCTAAAAATTCATGAAAATAGCCTCAGTTAGCGTCTAAAGTGAGGAGACCCCTTAATCCCGCGGACGCTACGTGTCACGTCTGACAACATCCGCCGCAACCCGTTTGGAAAATCGTGCCAGACCTCCGGAATTTTTGAGAATCGATTTTTAAAAAATACCATGTACAACCCAAAAGTAATAATAAAACATACCGTAAGTCTCAAAAATGGTAAAGAAATCTTTCCCTTAAGGCGTTACCCCCACTTGTAGCGCAAAAAAAGGCCTTTTTCATGAATTTTTTTAAAGAAAACTACAAAACTTTTTTAATCGATCAATATACCATCTTAAAGAACACATCTTGAAGAACTTTCAGTAATTTTTTTATTGAAAAATATTACATTGTTTAGTGGCAAATGGCCGTCAATGAAATAATGTTTTTATATACACGGTTTGCGGTGACCAACATTGCGGCGAAGTGGATCATCTGAAAAAAAAATGCGGATGGATTTAGTCAAATATAAGTATAAACTGGTCTTTAATCGAAGGATTTTAAAAAATATTCATTTTTCACAAAATGGCGGACAGTCAAAGTTAATGGTTCGATTTAAACTAAAAAAAAAAACGGCCGTTTTTTGGCTATAAAACGGCCATTTTTTTCGAAAAAAATCGAACGATTAAAGACTACATTTTTATGTATTAAATAAGCCTGCAAAATTTCAAGAAGATCGGTTCATTAGTGTTCGAGTAATCTTGGTCACCGACTTCAGAAATGCTATTTTGAGAAAAACGCGTTTAAAGTTTCAATTTCAGTTTACACGAAGAAAATATTTTTTTTTTTGTAAACTTACATAGAGTCATCTATTCCGGGCATCAAAAAAAAACTGCACTTCAAATTGCACTTCAAAAAAATGCAATAAAAAAAATCGATTTTTTGAAAATCGCAAGTGGGGGTAACCCCTTAAAGAAAAATCGTGAAAATCGGCCGTTTTTGTTCTCGCCTAAAGCTTACTCCCCCCTTAAGTCCGTTTGTTAGTATGTGCGTTTGTGCGCGCGTGTACACCGACGACGCGCTTCTCGACGTTCACCAAAAGCGACAGAGCCATTAGTGTCGCATCCATCAGCGGCATCTCGTTTTCCTCGGTAAGATGTGGGGTGGAAAACACGAGGTCCAAATCGTCACGGGGCGCGTGCCTCGGGCGCGAGTTGACACAGGCCAAGCAGAAGGCGGAGAGGGGCAAAGCATACAAGGAGGGGGGAGGGGGCAACCTGACGGACATGTTTCTTTCGAATCATCGTCGAGAATTTTGTGCTCCTTTTTTCACGTCGATTTCCTCGTCGAATACGAGAAAATACAAAACTTGCGCGGGCGGGGGGTGAAGGAACGGCTGACGTTAACAAAAAGTTACTCCGTTTAAGCACCGTCTGACTAATGGGATGTTGATGCGCGGTCATTAAGGGAGCGCATTGGAAAACTTCTAATGTTCTTCCTTAATTCTGGAATCCGGAAATCCGGCTCGAATAGTATGCAGTTCATCAAAATCCTCTTGGTCTTCATGGGGTCCGATGCGATACTGGCTGTGAATATTTGGAACATTGAATACGACGTCCAACCCCTCTACGATCGTTTCTCAACTTTTCGCTTGCTTTTCACATTTTTGCATCTGAGCCTTCCGATCGCGAAAAATCGAGTTTTTTTTGTATCATGAAGCGAGACCGTATTTTTTGGGGTTCTACAGAAATATACAGGTGTATATATTTATACATATATTTATATGTATACATATATATCTACACTACCGCTCAAAAGTTTGGATACACCCGTCGATAATTCTTGCCGCACTAAAAGTTAGATAGCTCCGTCAATAAAAAAGATAACCATACATAACGAACGGCGTTTTCAAGGAAACGAATTCAGCTTTGTTTTGCTTTTTCGAAATATTTTTTATGATTTTCTTTCGACCCGCTACACACTTTTGTACGTGGCCGTTTTTCGGCCATTTTTCGACCATCGAGAATTGGGCGCGTAACTTATGGAATTTTTTTTGTCATTTTTAGCCACGATACAATTGAAAGGGGGAGCAAAAGCTTCATTTTTGTTTTTTGTAAAGTTTCGTACGATTTTTTTCGCAAAGTTATTTCATCTTTGTCTAAAAAAGACAAATTCTGGAAAATGCAACGTAACCCAAGAAATATGGGATTTAAGAGGAAATGTCAAAGATGTGAAAAGGTGCGTAAGTTCATACTGGATCGCCTGGAATTTTTTCAGAATTTTCCTTTGAGATTTTTTTTGCTATTTTCGCTCGATACTCTGATGAGTAGGATGGCTTAACTCGAAAAGCGTGGCGTTTAGGACAAATATCGGGAGGAGAAAGGCTTTTAATTTTCGATTTTAAATTTGCTTGAATTTAATCATATTTTATTTTAGCCGAAAATATATAGCCGAAAAACTGTCACGTACAAAAGTGCGTACCGAGTTGAAAAAAAATCGTAAAAAATATTTCAAAAAGCAAAACAAGACTGAATTTGTTTCCTTCAAAACGCCATTCGTTAAATTTGGTTATGATTTTATTTGACAAAGCTATCTAACTTTTGGTGCGGCAAGAAATATCGACGGGTGTACCAGGTGTGTAAGTATGAAACCGGAATTTTTGTACAGAAAAAACACGTTTATTGTAATGATATGATACAAAGTAACTTATTCAAAGTATTGTCCGTCGCTATCTATACATTTTTCCCATCTTTCTGGCAATTGGTGGATTCCGCGCCAAAAGAACTGTTGCTCTTTTGAGGCAAACCAGTCATCGAGCCATTTTCGTACATCTTCGTAAGAAGTAAAGCGCTGCTCAGCAAGTGCGTGTCCCATCGATGCAAACAAGTAGTAATCGGATGGGGCAAGGTCCGGTGAGTAAGGCGCGTGCTGAAGAATCTCCCAACGGAACGACTCTATCGTTTCCTGGACCTGTTTTGCTTTGTGTGCTGGTGCATTGTCATGCAGCAAAATCACCTTGTGTTGTCTTTGTTGGTATTCTGGTCGTTTTTCACGCAAAACTCGATCCAAATCGGTCATTTGTTGTCGGTAGCGTTGAGTATTGACAGTTTCCCCAGGTTTCAGCAGCTCGTAGTAGATTACGCCCTTCTGATCCCACCAAACACACAGCATTGTCTTTCGTCCGTAGCGGTTTGGTCTTGCCGTCGATGTTGATGGTTCACCCGGAGTAACCCATGACTTTTTGCGCTTAGGATTCTCGAAATATATCCACTTTTCATCGCCAGTCACAATTCGATGGAGAAATGACTTTCTTTTGAACCTGGCGAGCAGCATTTCGCATGATGTTTTGCGGTTTTCCTGCTGTCTTTCGTTGAGTTCATGTGGAACCCATTTCCCCACCTTTTGTATCTCTCCCATGGCTTTCAACCGAAGGGAGATGGCTTCTCGGGTCACCTTTAACTGATCCGCCAGTTGTTGTTGTGTTTGAGCGTCGTCTTCGTCCAACAAGGCTTGCAGGTCAGCGTCTTCAAACTTTTTCGGTGGTCTTCCACGTTCTTCGTTCCTCACGTCAAAATCGCCACTTTTGAACCGTTTGAACCACTCGAAACACTGTGTTTTACCGAGAGCATGCTCACCAAACGCCTCCACAAGCATTCGATGCGATTCGGCTGCGGTTTTCTTCAGATGAAAACAGAAAAGTAGTGCTGTCCGCAAATCGTAATTTGTTGGCACAAAACTCGACATGTTTATCTCTAATAAACTAATGCTACTGAATGAAACTCGTGCTATTGTGAGTTGGAAATCTTTGTCGGATATCAATACAATAACAAGACACCGCTGACGTGATGTGTCGGTAACTGCATCGACATCTAGCGCCACCTATGGGCAAATTCCGGTTTCATACTTACACACCTGGTATCTAAACTTTTGAGCAGTAGTGTATGTACAGGGTGAGGCACATAAAGGGTTACACAGCAATAGCATTCAAACTATTGATCATATCCAAAAGTGTTTTAGACAAAAGTTTCATCGTTCGAGAAGGCCGTCATAGTGGACCATCCTAATCAATAGTTTGAGTAGCATTTCTCTGTAACACTTTATGTGCCTCACCCTGTATGTATCAAACAAACCCAAATTAAATCAACCTTAAAATTTAAATTTTTTTTAAATCACGATTGACTATCGCTCCCGGAGTATCCGGTCGTGATGACCATAGGAGTAGAGGTGAGATGGCCCAGCATTATGCTCTCGATTTTCTTTTTGGTTTTATGTTTTGATTCGTAATTTGTTATCTTTTTGGCCACATCTAGAACACATATTATTGAAATCAGTATGACGGTTGTGCACCCAAAGTTGGCACACTATCCACCGAAGCCAGTCTTTGATGAGACGAGTTTCGTGATAATTTTCTCCGCAACATTTTTTGTTATTGTTCTTTTATCGTCTTTCTAAGGTCTTTCTAGGTATTTCGTAAGTCCGAGCAGCCGCACGAACCAACAATTCATAATGTTTTACAGCACCAATAGCTGCTTTTAATGATTCTTGAGTCTAGTCCCCTCGCAGAGCAATTGCTTTTCTCTTGTACTTATTAGGCATCTAAAACAAATGTAGAAAAAATGAATTACTTGAACACACTACAACTAATACTATGGCCATCATACACTGACTGTACGTGGCCATCTCTCCTAATCTCCCGGGAGAGATGGCCTCATCTAAAATGTAAACAAGTAGAAACAATGCATGCGAAATCTTGAGGTTATAACAAAGCACTGTTCGTAGACTATTGTATATACTATATAGAATTAAGGGGTAACCCCCACTTGCGATTTTGAAAAAATCGATTTTTTTTATTGCATTTTTTTGAAGTATAAGTATCCGGGCCCATACTTCTGTATGGGCCCGGAATAGATGACTCTACGTAAGTTTACAAAAAAAATATTTTCTTCGTGTAAACTGAAATTGAAACTTTAAACGCGTTTTTCTCAAAATGGCATTTCTGAAGTCGGTGACCAAGATTACTCGAACACTAATGAACCGATCTTCTTTAAATTTTGCAGGCTTATTTAATACATAAAAATGTAGTCTTCAATCGTTCGATTTTTTTTTTCGAAAAAAATGGCCGTTTTATAGCCAAAAAACGGCCGTTTTTTTTTCGTTAAAATCGAACCATTAACTTCGACTGTCCGCCATTTTGTGAAAAATGAATATTTTTTAAAATCCTTCGATTAAAGACTAGTTTATACTTATATTTGACTAAATCCATCCGCATTTTTTTTTCAGATGATCCACTTCACCGCAATGTTGGTCACCGCAAACCGTGTATATAAAAACATTATTTCATTGACGGCCATTTGCCACTAAACAATGTAATATTTTTCAATAAAAAAATTACTAAAAGTTCTTCAAGATGTGTTCTTTAAGATGGTATATTGATCGATTAAAAAAGTTTTGTAGTTTTCTTTTAAAAAATTCATGAAAAAGGCCTTTTTTGCGCTACAAGTGGGGGTAACGCCTTAAAAAGGATTTTACTTACTCAACATTTTTTTGCCAAACTTTCGGTCGCGCACTTACACCTGCGCACGATGCGAAGCGAATCAAGCAGCAACAGGTGAAATCTTTCCATACCCGGTATATATAATATGAAAAAAATGCCCCGACTAAATCAGTTTAAAAAAATTATACGAATTGGCGGGGGTCAGGGAAAAAGTCCATCGGATTCACGTGGAATACCTCATATATATATATGTATGCACACACACATATATGAGGCATTCTTCGTCAACTGGGCCACTTTTTTTTCAACCTCTCTAATTTTTTTTCAAAATCTGCCAGTTTGAAATATTAGTCAAAAGGAACGTCTGTGATTTTTTTAGATTTTTTTAGGCATCCGTTCTTGATTTTCAAGTTTTCATTACGAACACTGTATCCGAAAAAATATTCATCAAACAAAAAAAAAACGTAAAAATAAAAACGTCTTATTTTTTCCGCTTTATCGAAAAAATTCTAAATCATAATTTTTCTGCATTGAGAAAATTGAAATTTGGCAAAAAAATGAGAATAACGTTTTTTTTAAACCTACTAACACACTTTCGATTTCGGTGAAAATTTTACAGGATGTCTGTCATTGGGTGAAGAGTCTGCGAAAAAAATTCTGAATGGTACCTGCAATGGTTAGGATGAAAAAAAATAAAAACCCTGCGAAATCTCATAACCGCATATATGCGGTTATAAAAACTCTGCGAAATCTCATTAAAAACCCTGCGAAATGAATTTTTTTTTCGCAGACTCTTTACCCAATGACAGTCATCCCGTAAAATTCGTACCGAAAAGTAAAGTGTGTTGTTAGGTTTAAAAAATGTTATTTCCACCTTTTGCCAAATTTAATTTTTCTCAATGCCGAAAAATTATGATTTTGATTTTTTTTCGATAAAGCGAAAAAAATTAAAAGTTTTTATTCTTATGTTTTTTTTGTTTGATGAATATTTTTTCGGATACAGTGTTCGCAATGAAAAAATAAAAATCCTGAACGGACGCCTAAAAAAATCTTTAAAAATCGCAAACGTTCCTTTTGACTAATATTTCAAATTGGCAGATTTTGAAAAAAAATGGAGGCGTTGAAAAAAAAAGTGGCTCAGTTGATGAAGAATGCCTCATATAACGGTTCCGTTTCCTATCATTTTATAAACAAGAATTATTCTTACATAATAAAATAAAACGAATCATTGTGATTTGGCGCATATTCTCGAGAAAAAAACTTTTAATCTGTTCATCATTACATGTAGAGGGTGTCCTATTATGAATGGATAATCCTGCATCTGCCGATAGGCCAGATCATGTCCTACTATATGCTGGAAATACAGTTTAGTAAAAATCCCACGGTTTTCGAGATATTGGGGTTTATGTTATTTTTCGAAAAAAAAAATCATCTGCCTTTGGTTTTTCGCATGCCATTTCTACAAATGATATGAATCGACAATAACTAAGCAACTTTTCAAAGTGATTGGCATGATATGCGTTGTATATTTTCTCTACACCGCAGGCTATCAAAGTCAGATGTTCGAATTGGTGTGCATGAAACTTCTGTACAAGATATTTTTTCATAAAGTTCCCTTAACGTTCAAAGGTTAAAAGAAGGTTAAAAGAAGTTCTCTAAAAAATATCCCCATATTTATACTACTAATATATTTTTTTCGAAGAACATTTTAAGGCCCATAACTCCGGTATGCCGAAACCTCAATATCACGAAAATGCGAGATAACGAACTTCCCTTGAGATTCGTTATATCGAAGTTCTACTGTACATATATAATGATTGACTGATAAAAAGTTTTTTTCATTAAAAATTTGCTCCAAATCACAATGATTAATTTTATTTCATTATATAACAATAATTCTTGTATACACACACACACACACACACACACACACACACACATATATAATACATCTATACACCCTGTACAGACACATATATAACGATTCCGTTTCATATCATTTCGTAAGTAAGAGTTATTGTTATATAATAAAGTAAAATCAATCATTGTGGTTTTGAGCAAATTCTTGAGAAAAAAAAGCTTTTTATCTTTAAATCATTATATATATATATATATATATATATATATATATATATATATATATATATATATATATATATATACATATACAGGGTGTCCCATTTTAATCTTACACCTGAATTTTATCGAAAAATATTGCTCGGACGAAATATTGTGTGGAACAAAACTTCTAGGGATTGAAGGGGGACGTTTGAAAAAAATTTATTTGAGGAGCCAAAATTCAAAATGGCGGCGTTACAAAGGCTGACATGTTTTTTTCAAACGGAAACATAACTTTTTTTTATTGTCAAAAAATTTGTCAGCTGAAAACTAAAAACTTTTGTTGGAAATTTTTTTTGATAAAGTTCATAGTTTTCAAGTGAGAACATCATTTTCAATTATTTCAGATGTATCCAGGATTTGTGTGTGTGTGTGTGTGTGTGTGTGTGTGTGTGTGTGTGTGTGTGTGTGTGTGTGTGTGTGTGTTTTTCTACCCATCGTGATCAAAGTTCGTCAAGGATTTAAAGAAACACGTTTTTGGGCCTGAAAATGGCACAAACGCTATTAAAATGGAAAACAACTATTTTTCATCGATTTTCCTCCAAAATTTTCTCATGAAATATCGTCCAAATTTGAAAACAAAAAAACAAAAAAAAATCAAAATTTTCAACAGTGTTCCACACGCACGCACATGCACACACACACACACACACACACACACACACACACACACACACACACACACACACACACACACACACACACACACACACACACACACACACACACACACAAATCCTGGATACAACTGAAATAATTGAAAATTATGTTCTCACTTGAAAACTATGACCTTTATCAAAAAATTTTTTCAACAAAAGTTTTTAGTTTTCAGCTGATAAATTTTTTGGCAATAAAAAAAAGTTATGTTTCCGTTTGAAAAAAACATGTCAGCCTTTGTAACGCCGCCATTTTGAATTTTGGCTCCTCAAATAAATTTTTTTCAAACGTCCCCCTTCAATCCCTAGAAGTTTTGTTCCACACAATAGTTCGTCCGAGCAATATTTTTCGAGAAAATTCGGGTGTAAGATTAAAATGGGACACCCTCTATATATATATATATATATATATATATATATATATATATATATATATAATTCATTTTATCCTCCTCAAAAAAACATTAATTTCTTTTTTTTATAATTGCAATTGTGGAATAGCGGAGAATTAAATGTGTGTGAAAGTTGGAAATACGGGACATCGACCCGAAGCGGCATACGCGAGTCGACACGTCCCGGCTGTTTCGCCTCGTCTCTTGATCCATATCCGGCGGAACCGAGTCCGACCCTACTTCTCTCTCTCTCGTGGCGCTAGTGCGCGCACGCCTGGCTCATTTTTTTCTCTCGTCTTGTGTTTCTTCCTCCTTCCCCTCCGTGGCGTTTGGCTCATGCGACAAGAGCGCAAAGATTTCATACACTCGAGACGTTTGATATGAGGAAATATCTCGAGCGTGCGGAGGAGGGACGACGAGAGCGGGGCGGGGGATGTCCCCTCGGGTGTAAAAAAGCTCCTGACGCTCCTCCCTTCGTCTCTCGGTCGCAGGAAACGTCGGACGAACTCGCCGAGAAAAATCATCAATCATCGCCGTTGCTCGAATGTTATTTTAGCCGGTACAGAAATTTTATTCCATTATCCCACAGGTGGCCCGAGACGCGGGAGGGAAAAAAACAAGAGGGGATCAAATCTTCGCCGAGTACATCCGGGCGGAAAAATCGGGGGGCGGGGGCGAGGGGTGGCCAGTAAAATGTACCCTTAAGGGACACTACTGTGACGGGAAAAAATCGATTTTTTTTGCATTTTCTCAAAGCACACATATTCAAGAATATGAGGAAAAAAATTCAAGTTCCAATATTAAAAATTGACGGAGTTACAGACAATTTAGTGATAACAAGTAAAACTTTCAGCCTGGCCGGTTTCATAACTCTAGCTCTTTAATTGTCCGATTTTCAATTTAACCCTTCGTTGACAATGTGCGTCTAAACGACGCAACGCTCAACTTTGGCGTCAAGTTTTTTTTTCTCTTTATGATTTTTTTTTGCATGTTGCCATCTGTTTTTTTATATACTAATTTTTTGCGTGAATTATGCAATATTTAAAGTGTGTTTGGGAATTTTTACATGGTCATAAGACTGATAAGCTTGTCACACTGGGTCAATGTGACCCAGTGTGACAAGCATGTGTGTCCAGGTGAATGTGACAACGAAGGGTTAAAAAAACAAAATTTCCGTAATTGCAGTAGCTGTCGGTGTACGTAGCCGTTTTTGTTTTGTTCGAAATGTAGTATTTTTTTTTGAGCCTCCGAATATCAGTAAAAATTTCGCAAAAATTACACTTTTTTGAACACTTGACATTTTGCGCATTTTTTTTCTTCGAAAAAACGGCTACGTACAACGAGAACTAAATTTATGTAGATTATTTTCAAAAAATATTTTTATTTTTCAGACGGACCATTGACAAGTTATCGATCGGGCAGTTGTAGCGAATTTTTTTTTCACAGATGCTCTTTTATGACTTTACAACGTTTTCAATTTTTTATTTTTTTTTAAGTAAAAATTTACAGGAAATAAGTTCAATGTATGGTTGATAACATACCTTTTTTCCAAATGTCAAATAAATAACGTAGCAGGCTTGAAAAATTCGGAAAAAAACGACCTGTTTTCAGCGCGTCACAGTGCCCTTAATAGCCAAAAATAAAGCACGATACATATTTTGCGAGTGGATTATCTCGCGTGGATTAAAGAAGCGAAACAAAGGGGACAGATATTTGGCACCCTTGAGGTTACCGGACGATTGGTAGACGTCCAGTTGTGACATTTTTTTTTTACTCTTTCGCCTCGTCGTTCTCTACATAACTAGGTTAGTTTAATTCTAATTGGAGGCCGAACCATTGTCGTTGCGGTGCACGCCCATCAATTGTTCCTTGCAACAGTCGTATACCTAAGTTTTGCGTCAGTCGATCGGACATCGAGTACCATCAATTACCATTCAGAAAAAATCATCGTTATTAGAAAAAAAGCTATAAAAAAGGATTTTTCAATAGCTTTTTTTAAATTCGTTTTGAAATTCTGTCCGCGATTTTTTTCGAGCTATTTTTGGTTTCGGATAATTTTTTGTGTTCGATTTTTTTTATTCAATATTCTCGTGCAATTAATTATTTCAATTTAAGGGGCTATACCAGTGTGACACTTTCATAAAAACGATTTTTTTGCCTTTTTCGACAGTTTATACTTCGAAGAATATGAGATGAGATTTTTATACTTTCAAGATTTATACTTTCACGATTTTTATACTTTCAAGAATATGAAATGAGGTTTTTCCAATTTGCTGACATTGTAACTAAAAGAGAAATTATCCGATTGACTTGAAATATGAACTGAGTACTCTTGAATATATTTACTCTACAATGACGTAGGATATTTTTGATTGGATGAAAATTGACGATTTGCCATTGAAAAAAACGACCATTTTATAGGCAAGAAAACAGACTTTTTTTTCATAACTACGCCATTTTGTTAGATTTTGATATTTTTCGAAAATCCTACGTCATTGTACAGGAAATACCTTCCAGTTTAACGACATTTTCCCTTTTTCGGTTTCAGCTACTCAATCGGCCGGAATCATGTCAGCAGTGGAGAAACTTTTTTTTTGCGCCTCCGAAGGCAGCGCATAAATCGCTTGGATCTCAATATTTTTTTATGAAAAAATCATGTAATATAGGTCAAATATAGCCAAATATATTCTTCATTTTCCGAAACATTTAATTGAGTACTTTTCTTCCAAAGAATTCCCGAAAATCACCCAAATTTTCAACGTTCACACTGATATAGTCCCTTAAGCATACGTTCGTTATTTTTAGCAGGTAAAATTCGAGACGTATCTTCGTCCCGATATTTTTCGAATTACTGTCAACATTGAGGATAATTTATTTCTGTTTTATTTGAATTTCATTATATCGAATTGTCTCGTGCAATTGAGTATTTCAATTTAATTGTCCGTTCGTTATTTTAGCAGGCAAAATTTGAAACGTGTCTTCGTCCCGATATTTTTCGAATTACTGTCAACCTTGCGGATAAATTGTTTCTGTTTCACTTAATTGTTTTTATTTGAATTTTGTTTTATCGAATTGGCTCGTGCAATTGAGTATTTCAATTTAATTGTCCGTTCGTTATTTTCAGCAGAGAAAAGGAAAATTGTTTGTGTTTTATTTGATCCTATGTCGCTGAATTTTGTTTTATCGAATTGTCCGGGGCAATTGGGTAATTCAATTTAATTGTCCGATCGGTATTTTCAGCAGGCAAAATTTGAAACGTGTTCATTTGGGAATCACAATAATGTTTTTTTATTCAACGAAACTTATCATTCTTTTAATTAATTTATATAAATCCTAATCACAATGATAAATAAAATAAAAATTTACAATACGTTTAATAACATTTAATAATTCGATACAAATTCTTCACCGCTAAAATTCTCTCCTCGCGAATTCCAAATTAATTTTCCGACAGCCAGGGTCATCATAGGGGAATCTCGACGAGAGAAATCGTCGCGGATAATTCTTCGTTTTTTTTTCTTTTTTTTTCATAAAAAAATTTGTGACTAGTACATTTTTTTGCGTTCTTTTCTTTTCGTTTTTTGAAGATTTTGAGACGAATTGTGAGCGTTTGCTTGAATAACATACAGAGGTGTATCGTCGTCCGAGGACCCTCGGAGAATTATGTCGAAGCATACGATTATTGCAAGAAACAATGTATGCCGTCCACACTATACGTATTCGCTTAGTCGTCGTTAGTGCGAAGGAATGATCATCTTCCTTCTCTCGTTGTTCCTTCTTTCAAGCGTAATTGTCACGCGCGTTCTTTTCTTTTTCTCGCGCGAGAAACATTTTTCTTTTCTCACGCTCGTGCGAATTCATCGTTGGTTTTTTTTCGCACCCTCGCGTTTGGCGGCTCGCCGATTTTCAACAAACGTGCATGTCGATGAAGTTCTGCTTGTTCTTGTAAATCGAACCCCACGCCCCGTTCTTCGCGTCTTTCGCTTGAGGAGGCCGAGTTTGCTGCTGGGGACGCTGAACCGACGAGGACTTGTCCTTTCTGCGCGGAGAGACAATTTTTTGGTTTTCTTTCAGCACCGGTTTTTTTCGAGAATTTTTCATTTTTTTGGGAGTTTTTTTTACGGTTAAAAGTGGATTTTTAAATAAATAAGAAAATGTGGCATTTTTTGGAATAAAAATGTGCGTTGGATGGGTATTTGGAATTGGTAGCTTTTACGATTAATTTTGAATTTTTTTTCGAGCAATTTAAGCGGCTGAAGGACTTACACCTGGTTGACATTTTTGAAAATATCGATTTTTTATTTTTGACGGATTCTCAAAATATAACATTTCACAAATATTATCTGAAAGTTTCAAGTTGTTTCGTTGAAAATTGAGGAAGTTGTGGGCGTTTATAGATAAGTTCCGCGAACTGGCGAACTTTGAAGGCGTTTTTCTCAACATTTTTCAAACTTTTTCTTATTCAAACCTCGCAAAATTCTTCGAACTTCTAAAAAATTTTCAAAATTTTTCAACCTTCCAGACTTTTTCTAAATCGCGGACTACGATGTAGCAAAAATCACTGCACCAAACAACTTCAAATTTTACAAGCTTCTTTCACATATAAAAAAAGTAGTGCTGGAACGAAGGATTGTTTTTTGATGCACAGTTTTCTTTTTATCGACGAAAATACAGCGTTTTTTTTCACTGAAAATCGATACTTTCACTTTGGACTGCGGCCATTAAAACAAAGTCAATATTTTATTAAATCCTTCGTTCAATCATTAGATCATTTCATGCAAAAAGTAAATGCGTTTGTTTTTTTTCAATCGAAGGACGTTTTTCAAACAGGGCACAAACCATTGTATCTACCACATTTATAAATATTTCACAGTACAAAAATTGTAAAAAGTACTTGAAACCAAACTCTTCAATGCAAAAAAATGTTGAATACCTGCACACATCTGCCCAGGAAAAGTTAACAACAATTCCTTTCTTTTCGGCCACGAGCTAGGTGTAAACCGTGATAAGGATTCGAGGGACTTTTTGGGAGTCCAAGTTCGTTTGGATGTCTGGATTTTTTTCGTTTGGCTCTAAAGTTTGCGATTTTTTTTCATTTGCTCAATTTCCGGGAGGTTTTTTATTTTACAATTCACTGTATTATATAGAGTACTTTGTTTTAATACACTTTGGAGGGCCAAGTTTGTTTAGGTTTTTTGAGACTCAAGTTTTTCGTTCAATTTCGAAAATACTTCAACTTTTTTATTTGCCCAATTTAAAGGAGTGTTTTTTATTTTGGAATCCACTGCCTTACGTCATTTACGTTTTTCAATATATTTTTTTGAATTACCAAGTTTGGTTGGGTTCTAGTTCATTGTCAGTTTCTCAAAATTCTTGTTTTTTTCTAGTTCGTCAAATTTCCCAGAGCTTTTCTTATTTTATAATATGCTGTCTGATATAATAGACTTTTTTAAAATACTTTTGGAAGACCAAGTCCTTTTTTAGTCTGGTTCCTCAATTTCTTCAATTCCTTCAATTTGCTCAATTTCAAGGAGCTTTTTTTATTTTACAATTCACTGTCTCATGTAATGGACATTTTGGAAGAATGAAGAATTTGGAAGAATTGGAATTTTTCCAAATTCTTTTTGAAGAACTACGTCTATTTGAGAATGTTTCAGTTTTTAGTCCGTTTTCCAAAATTCTTCAATTCCATTAATGTCTTCAATTTCAAGTACCATTTCAAATGTTGCCCTGACTTGTAAAACGTCAACGTTTTATCGTTTTCAATATCGTCTTATCACTCTCCCGGCAAGACACGAATGAATTTGGCTTATACTGGAATTCCAATAGAGAAAAATAAAAAATACTTACTTGACGTCCTGATAAGGACCTTTGACGAGCCCTTCGTGGTTGCCGCTGACCATTTTGGCTTTGCTTTTTTCCTTCTCTTTCAAATTGAACACTCTGAGCTACCGACAAATCGTGCCAAATGAAGATCCACTTTTTCTTTCAGCCTATGACTTTTTGTTCCTTCGTTGGAGCGATTCGAGACTGGCCTGCACAGCAATCGACAATGGCTCGGCTTTTTCCTTCTATGATTAGTTTTACCCAATTAAGACTCTGGGATCACCGCAGCCGCAGTGAGTTTCGGAAGTGCGGGAGCCTTTTGCTGCGAATCGAATTTTTGTTCTTACATTGAAAAATTCGATAGTGCAAATTCGAAAAATTATTATTTTCCACCTTTTCGGAAGATTACAAAAATTGAGGTGCCTCTGATAACGCACTTCGATGTGATATTTATTTTATTATAACAAGCCGGGTAAAAATTTAATCGCTTTTTTTTCCAAACGTCACATCGATAAAATCAATAACTTTTTATCTGCGATAGCTTCGAAAAGAATTTTAAAAAATTCAATCAAGTACATACCTCGATGATAATTATTAATTATCGAATCAAAATTTACTCGATTTTAATAAGAATTGAAATTTTTGTTAAAAAGGAACCTAAGAAAACTGACAATGAAGATTAAATTTTAAAAAATTATCTCTCATCGTCGAAGCCTCCAAGAAAACTTAGAGATGAAAGATTTTATTCCAAAACGATTTCTCATAGTCAAAAAAAAAAAAATCGCACTCGAACTGTGTAATTTTAATAGTCTCCGATACTGTTCGTTCAATTTTTTTTCAGGAATGCGACTATGCTAGTGCTCTCGGTCGTGCTGAGAAAAACTGTTTTACCATTGGAGTACTCGTCTGCTCGTTCTACGTTGATTTCATCATTTTTGATACCGCATTTCGCGATATATCGATATATACAGCGGGATAAAAAAATTATTTGCACAACTCGCTTTTTTGTGTATTTTCAGGACTTTCCATTATCACAAATTATTCATACGAACAGCAGCATATTAGACACAATATATCGGATAAGATAATCTGCAGACTTTTTTTCAAGTTATTTCAGATGTGAGGTGTGCAATCATTTTTTTTACCCCCTGTACAAAATCGCAGTTCCTATTTGAGAAATTAGATATTCGCTCACCCTACGGTACGTGATGTAAGTGCACGAGGACCAAAAGTTCCAAACGGTTTCCAGAGTTACCGCGTCGGCTGCCCTTGCGAGTTTGCAGATTTTTTCCAAGCCTGCAATACATTTTCATTTTTTTTTTCACCGCGCACACATTTCACAAAAAACTACCTCGATGTAATGACGCTCAAAAATTCAATCGTACATATCCTAAACACAGGTTCACATGTAGATCTATATATATTTGCGATTGTGATAGTGGGTGTGCGGCCGTACAGGTGTATCAGTGGATACCTTGACATTTAGGAACCGGATTTTTCTCCGATTCCCATGAGGACTCCCATGAATGAGTTACATCGTTTGAATTTTATCTATTTCTTGTTTGTGACGAATATGGGTAATTACACTGACGCAACACATTAAAATGAAAAAGAAAATGATTTTTACTCGATGCAAGAGGCGAGGAGACACGATCGATAAATTAATTTAATTATCAATTCGTATTCAACGAGGCTATCACATTATTAATTCAATTACCATTCGGTAATGATTACGAATCTATTTTTACAGCCGCCTGGAAAAGAACAAACACGTTTTCAACTATTCATTTAATTCCCATTGATTTCTCCATTTAAACCATTAATTTGTGTTCAACGAGACAACTGAATTATTCGTTTAATCATTTATTTAATTTCCATTCGATAATAATGAAAAAAAAAATTCTAAAACCGGCTCGAAAAAGACAAGAACTTAAGAAAGGACTACTTATTACATGGCCTTTGGATAAACATTCGATATATTTGTTCAAAGCCACATAAAAAATGACGAAAATGTTGGTATTTATTACTCAATAGAATAATGACAAAATATCTCTTGAATTTCTTGGCTTCGGATGTAATAGTTTCATATTGCTCGCAGCGGGATTTTTCACCGGACCAATTTAGCACTACGCGTAAAAATCGAATTGTGATCCAGACTTCGAAAACAAATCCGGAAAAATGTTATCCGGTGTAACAAGTCGTAACAGATCACTCCGGAATATCGTCTGCTTTACAAGCTATATATAGTCATGTTAAATCGCGCATCGTAACAGCTGACACTCATAGTCGTGGCACATTTATTTCGCCAAAGGGAACACACTGCTGACGACATGCAAATTTTTGCAAATTGTACACAATTCCTTGAGGAAGCGTTCAGAAACGTTTCAGACAAATAAGAGATGTCGACATTTTGAAGGAAAGTAAAAATCGTTCCAGCGTCCTATATTTATATAACGAATGGACAATTGTGAGTTTTTTATTGCTTTGTAGCTATTGAAAAAGGATTGTCATCAATAAAAAAATCTATAAATATATGTATATATATACGTATAAAATTTTTCGGCAATGAAGAAAACAAAAAGTGGTCCAATCGCTATATACCTACATATAAGAACTTTCAGCAATTAAAAAAAGACAAAAAATCGTTCAATCATACATGTATGAATAACGATTTGACAATTATCAGATTTTTTAAATTGGAATGAAAAAAATATGAAAAGTAGTAAAAAAATCTGATAATCGTCGATTGTTAAAAGGCAATAACATTGTTTAATCTAAAAATCGTCGAAATAAAGATTGGACGATTTTCATATTTTTTTATTGCACTAAAAGATCTGCAAATCATACAATCTTCATTTACGTGCCGATTGGACGATACGTATTGCTTTTCTTTTATTGTTGCTGATAAATCTTTTTCGTCATACGAAAATCTCAGGAGCACAGATTATATGGGGAAATATGAGGATTGCACATGCATACATACAATATATATACAGGGTGTCCTGCTATAAATGGATAATCTTGCAACTGTCCACCGGTCAGATGCTACTATATACTGGAATTTCAGTTTAGTAAAAGTCTCACAGTTTTCGAGATAAAAATCATCTGCCTTTGATTTCTCCAGTGCCATTTCTACAAATGATAACCTTTTTTGACCCGGTTTAACAAAAAATACTCTTGGTTATTTGTTTTACCTAGTGCGTCTTGTTTTTTTACCTTAAATGTTAAGGAAACTTTGTGGAAAAAGAACTTATGCAGAATTTTCATATACAAACCAATTCGAACATCTGACTTTGACTTTGATAGTCTGCGGTGTAAAAAAAAATGTAATCGCACATTATGCCAATTACCTCAAAAAGTTGCTCAGTTATTGTCGATTCATATCATTTGTAGAAATGGCATGCGAAAAACCAAAAGCAGATTATTTTTTTTTTTTTAAATGTCATAAAGCCTAAGATCTCGAAAACGGTGGGACTTTTATTAAACTAAAATTCCAGCATATAGTAGGATTTGATCTGACCTATCGACAGTTGCAGGATTGTCCATTCACAACAGGATACCCTGTACATATAAAAAGGGTTAGGAAGGTCGATGCGAAGCCTTAAGGGGGTGATAAATTACCTCGTTAGAAATATATCTAACCTATGTTACCTTAGTCCAAAGTCTAAGGATTTCGAATTATCATGGTAAGTATGATTTTTGGAAAATTTCCCTAAATTGGGTACTAACTCGTTTATCTCTTATGTTATAGCAATTAAAAAAATAGCATTGACAATAAGCGGTATGTTTATTTTTTGACAAGTTTTTAATTATTCCACACGTCCCATTCAGTTAGTTGTGTGAATACAGATGAATATATTGGTGTTTGTCGATCGAATACACATTAAGGGGTTAGGCCACTCTAGAGGCCGAAAAAATAAACTTTTTGGGAATTTTTATCAGAAAAAGTACAAAATAAATCGAGATTACAAAAATGGGTGTTTATCCTACACATCAGTGACTGTATACAGTAACTTTTTTGAAGCGATTAATTTCAAAATGGCGGCAATGCAGCGTTTATCTCAAAACTGCATTTTTTAAGTTGGCCGGAAACATAACTCAGACAATTTTCAACCGATTCACTTGAAATGTTGAATATATCTTGAAAAATACATTGTCTATGGAAGTACGTAGGATTTTTTTTTATATTGCATAGTTCATTTGTTATTAACAATTATCTGACAATTTTTTAGGCAAATTTTTCACTTTCCACAAATTTGCCTAAAAAATCGTTAATAACAAATGAAGTATGCAATATTAAAAAAAATCCTACGTACTTCCATAGACAATGTATTTTTCAAGATTTATTCAACATTTCAAGCGAATGGGTTGAAAATTGTCCGAGTTATGTTTCCGGCCAACTTACAAAATGCAGTTTTCAGTTAAACGCTGCACAGCCGCCATTTCGAAATAAAGGGGCCAGTCCAGTTTGAAAATTTCAAAAAATCGAAAGCAAGCAAAACTTGAAGAAATCGACGATGATGAGCAATCAGAAGGGATTTTGTACGGTGCACGAATTACCGATTGAGTTTAGGTAAGAGTTTTTCATAGTATAAACTTCAAACGCGTTTTTCTCGAAACGTTTTCAAAATCTAGCTCCATCGTATCTCCAAAACTGATAAACCGATTATCTTGAAATTTGAACCACATATTGTAAACATGATTCAAAACAAGATGACTCTCGATGGTTTTAAAATTTTGATTTTTACTTTTTTTTACGAATAACTGCGGAAAAAGCGGTTTTTTTTACTTTTTTCGTTGTTCATCTGCCATTTTGTTATTTTTTGATAAAACTTTATATCCGAGGGTCATTTTGTAGCTGGTGTCATACTGAATCTAATGGTCTTTGATTTTTTTGTTTCAGACAAGCCGTTTCCGAGTTGTGATGAAGCTACCTAGCCCATCTATTTTTGAGGCGTTACGTTAAACTATAGTTTTTGTACTCAAAAATGAATTAAAATTCCAACAACTTTTATATTTATGTCTTGTATAAAATCCTAAAAGAAAAAAGCCTTTTTTCGAGGCTGCAAAGTAGACTGGCCCCTCGCTTAAAAAAATCATTGTATACAATCACTGATATGTATGGTGACCACCCTTTTTGTAATTTCGATTTATCTTGTAGTTTTTCTGAAAAAAGTCCCCAAAAAGCTTATTTTTTCGGCCTCTAGAGTGGCCTAAGGCCTTAAGGGGTTACCCCCACTTGCGATTTTGAAAAAATCGATTTTCTTTTTATTGCATTTATTTGAAGTATAAGTATCCGGGCCCATACTTCTGTATGGGCCCGGAATAGATGACTATGTAAGTTTACAAAAAAAAAATATTTTCTTCGTGTAAACTGAAATTGAAACTTTAAACGCGTTTTTCTCAAAATGGCATTTCTGAAGTCGGTGACCAAGATTACTCGAACACTAATGAACCGATCTTCTTGAAATTTTGCAGGCTTATTTAATACATAAAAATGTTGTCTTTAGTCGTTCGATTTTTTTTCGAAAAAAAATGGCCGTTTTATAGCCAAAAAACGGCCGTTTTTTTTCGTTAAAATCGAACCATTAACTTTGACTGTCCGCCATTTTGTGAAAAATGAATATTTTTTAAAATCCTTCGATTAAAGACTAGTTTATACTTATATTTGACTAAATCCATCCGCATTTTTTTTTTCAGATGATCCACTTCGCCGCAATGTTGGCCACCGCAAACCGTGTATATAAAAACATTATTTCATTGACGGCCATTTGCCACTAAACAATGTAATATTTTTCAATAAAAAAATTACTGAAATTTCTTCGAGATGTGTTCTTTAAGATGGTATATTGATCGATTAAAAAAGTTTTGTAGTCTTCTTTAAAAAAATTCATGAAAAAGGCCTTTTTTGCGCTACAAGTGGGGGTAACGCCTTAAGCTAAGACGCAAATAAGTTTTTAGTTACCAATTATTGTCTGTTCGAACATTATGAACGAGTTAGTACCGAATGTTGTCAAATTCTCCAAAAAAAATAATACTTACCACGATGACTCGAATTCCTTAGACTTTGGATTAAGGCACCTTACGTTACATATGTTCCTAACGAAGTGACCAATCACCCCCTTAAGGCTTTGCATCGACCTTCCTAACACCCTGTATATGTTTATCCGATCCCCGCGTTTCCTGCTCTAGCCTCATCCCCCTCTGCGACTTCGGTCCGTGAAAAAGCGCGTTTAAAAAGCGGCTGCATCCTCGGCTGCACCTAGCCACCTCGACTTGAATAAACATGAAATTCCAACGGGCGCGAGCCGAGCAGAAAAAAAACGCGCGATTTGCCAAAGACGCATAACCCGACAGTCCTATTTGCATAAAGCGAACGGGCGAACGAAAGAAAACAAAAAACTCGTTTTCCATCATTGGTAGTCAATCAGGTGGAAGCGAGTGAAAAAAAACCACTCAACAAATAAGCTACGAATCGGTTTTTAAAATATTTCTACGATGAAAAAAACGTTCGCTTACCGGATGCTGGGCAAGAACGTCGGGGAGTTGCCTTGGCAGTCTAGGACCTTGCACCTCATGGGCACATGGGTCTGCGGGAACAATAGTTGACAGTCTCGTTGACACCAATCAACGCAGCCTCTCCTCGTTTCGACCTCTTCGTCAATTCCGAACTTCGTGTTTTCTTTTCTCTCAAATTTCACGACGTATCCTTCGTTCTTTTCCTACGATTTATCAATTTTTTCCGTTTTTTTTTCGAACAAATATTTCGTTCGTTAATTTTATTTTATTTTTTCCTTTCTTTTTTTCAACCAATTCGGCGCAGCTGAATTTCAGAGACTGCGGTGTCGTGGCCGATCGCGGTGTCTTTTACGGCCTCGATCGTCCCCTTCCTCTCGGCGACGTCGTCGTCACGCGAATCGCTCGGGAAAACGAAGTAGAAGGGGCCTTGCAGTAGAAGTGGCCAGCAATGGCCGGACGTGTCCTGGCGACCTCTCTAAACGCGCGAGAGGATTTTCTGCTACGGCAATCTCACGTACGAACGAACGTGCGTTTGTTTAATCCCCTCTTCTTTTTTTTGTCCTCCGTCGCTTTTTTCCTCCTCTTCCTCGAATTTGATTAATCGACGATGGAATATTCTCGAGAGAGAGAAGATATGCAAATAAAACGGTGCTTCGAACACGAACCCCCCCCCCTGCCGCCAACCGTCTTGAGACATCGTTATCCCAGACACACAAACAGGTGGATCTCTCGTCGTGACGTATAAATTTCTCCCTTCGAATGACCAATAGTCCTCGTGACGTACACGAGAGGCTAGAATCTCCGACCAAACTCATCTCCGTCATCGGCCTACCTAGATGCCTCCTACGAGAAAAGTCACGCGAAAGGACACTCCGGCTCTCGCGGATTCGTGAATTTTTGCACGTAGTCACGATCTTCGTGTTCACGTGATCACGAGACGCCGAAGAACTCGTCAGCGGATGTAGGGGAGACCGGGGCAAAATGGTATAGCGGGGCAAAACGGTACCGGGGCAAAACGGCACTGGGGCATAATGGGATCGGGGCATAATGGGATAGCAAAAAATGAAGTTTCTTGGTGCTTGATTTGGGGCAAAATGGGATAGGGGCAAAATGGGACACACAAAAATGAAGTGTCGCAGCCCGCTGAATTTGGGGCGAAATGGGATGACAGGAAAATTCATGCTTCGGCTCTATGAAAGAGCTGTTGAAACATAATCTAATCTAAATGGTGCTTGTGGTTCGTTTCAGTCCACATATACGCAGATAATACGGACTGACCGATATATTTGTCGAAACATATCCGTCGATTTCATGGGGAGTGGCGGTCCTAGTTTCATAAAACAATTTACGTAAAAATTGACAAGAGTTAGATTTTCATCAATGGCTTAAAAATCAGTATCAGTAACGTGCAGTTGGCAGAAAATAAATTAAAAAAAAACAAAGAAAGATAAAAACAAAAAAAACCATAAATTGCACGCGTCAGATTATAAAAATTACTTGATTATTTAAATAATTAATAACGACAAAGAAATTGTACCAATCGAATAAGAAGGCTCAAATAACAATTTACGTCAAGTTTGGTACAGTTCTGACCGCAGAATCAAAAGTAATTGTTTAACAAACTTTAATAACAAATGGGCCCACTATTCATGTGCCCATGCTGACGATAACTTAATCGGGTCCGTTTGCGACAATTGTGCCGATAAAAATTAGGTTAGTTAAACAAGCAATAAAAATTAAACATTGCCACCGTTAAATTATAGTATCGTAAGTAGAGTGTGACCCAAATATCGTGTAACATTCAATAAAACCTGTTTTCACTCATTTATTACCCCTCGTTTTTTTACCCCTGCATTTCTTTCGTTTCTGCATCGAATTATTCCACTGTCCCATTTTGCCCCGATCCCGTTTTGCCCCAACCGCCTCTTTCTGAGGAGCCTGATTTTCTCCGGTCCATTTTGCCCCAGTCCCGTTTTGCCCCAATGACGTATTTTCCAGCAGTGTTGATTTTCACTATTCCATTTTGCCCCAAACCCGTTTTGCCCCGGTCCCATTTTGCCCCGGTCCCATTATGCCCCGCTATATCATTTTGCCCCGGTCTCCCCTACGTCTCTGAGAGCCTTGGAGAGAGAGAGAAAGAGAGAAAGAGAGAGAGAGAGAGAGAGAGAGAGAGAGGACGAGAGGGGAGAAGAAATTAATTATGTTACGTCTACGGAATAGTGGAATTATAAGTAGGTGATTGTGGGAACACATCTTTGGGTTTCCTTCCGAATTGAATTCGATTTCTCATCGTTATACTTGGTCCAGGATCTTCGCTTGATTAGGAATACTTGAGAATCATGGACTCGGAAATTTATTTTATAATCGCAATTCTTTTCTATTATTTTCTGTCCCGAAGCTGGCTTAATATTCATGGCCGATTTATGAAGTGAAAAATCGTATTGTGAATCATGTGGATACGTACCGTGTAAGCTAATGATATATATATATATATATATATATATATATATATATATATATATATATCATTAGTGTGTGTAATCGAAATGATCAATAAATATAATTTTATGTTTATAAATATAAAATAAATATTTCTGTTACAATTTTTTCAATTCAAGATATATATATATTAGGAGTACAACTTTGCAGTGACCGTTTTACTTAGAGAGCCACTGCGACCGAAGTAGTGGCCCTAGCTCAATAAAAAAAGTGGCATTTTAAACTAGAGGCTCTGCCAATGTAAACAATTTAAAAAAGCTAACGGATACGTGTATGCATTATAAAGTTATAGGCACTCAAACATGGCAACCTACGAACTGAATTCTCAGCATTTGCGGGAGGTTATGATTTACTTCTTCAACATCAAGAAATCTGCGGCTGAGGCCCACCGTTTGCTTGTAGATGCTTACGGGGAGGATTCTATTAGTGAGAAAACGTGTCGGCGGTGGTTTCAACGCTTCAAAAGTGGAGATTTTGAGGTCGAGAACAAGCATGGTGGCGGAAGGCAGAAAGTTTTTGAAGACGCAGAATTGGAGACCTTGCTGGACCAGGATTCGTGCCAAACTCAAGAGGAACTCGCCGAGACGTTAGGAGTAACCCAGCAAGCAGTTTCAAAACGTCTCCGGGATATGGGTATGATCCAAAAGCAAGGAAACTGGCTCCCGCATGAGTTGAAGCCGAGATGAGTGATACTGCAGCATGACAATGCCCGACCCCATGTTGCAAATGTCGTGAAAAAGTACTTAGAAACGCTGAAATGGGAGGTTTTATCCCACCCGCCGTACTCTCCAGACATTGCCCCTTCCGACTATCACTTGTTCCGGTCAATGGCATACGATTTGGCTGACCAGCACTTCGGTACTTACGAAGAAGTCAAAAATTGGGTCGATTCCTGGATTGCCTCCAAGGACCAAGACTTTTATCGACGCGGGATTCGAATGCTACCTGAAAGACGGGCCGAGGTCGTAGCTAGCGACGGGCAGTACTTTGATTAAAAAATATGTAGCCACTTTTTTATAATAAAGCCTTAAACTTTTGAAAAAAACGGTCACTGCAAAGTTGTACTCCTTATATATATATATATATACGCAGAGAGGGGGGGGGGTATTTTGTACTATATACAAGGTGTTTTGCGCATGGACCCAAACAATTGTTTCGAGAATTGGGGGGGGAGTCATTTGTTAATTTGTTTACCCGAGACGGTATGTCCTAAGTGTCAGGGTAATTGAGAGATGATTTTTTTCGTTTTTTTCAATTACCCGAAATTTCGCCTTCAAATTGTCATAACTTTTTTGTTTGTGGTTGTAATAGCACAAAATAAAATTTTTTATAAATAAATGAAACGAATGGAAAATGTAAACTTCTAATTTCGGTATAAAAAAAAAACTTACTCTCTTTATTTTTACCACATAATGAATTATTTCTACGGTATGTAGCGTACCGTTGGAAGGGGTATAAACTAGAAAACTTTTTAACACCAAACTGAGTTCAGAATAGCTTTTAGTTTTTTTTGTTATGAATTTAGAAGTTGACATTTTTCATACTTACGCATGTTTGAAACTTTGGAAGCTCATGATTGATTTTCTTGCAACCAATTGTATCAAATAATGATTTACTTATAATAA
The DNA here is from genome assembly GCA_944452715.1 of Ophion slaviceki. Lineage (NCBI taxonomy): Eukaryota > Metazoa > Arthropoda > Insecta > Hymenoptera > Ichneumonidae > Ophion > Ophion slaviceki. The sequence continues at coordinate 7,026,531 of OX101786.1, read as the reverse complement.
ACATACATTGCAAAATGTAACAAAAGTTATTTCGTGCTATTACAACCACAAACGATAAAGTTGTTACGATTTAGAGGCGAAATTTCTCTTATTAAAAAAAAACGAATAAAATCATATCTCAATTACCGTGACGCTTGGGATGTAGGGTCTAAAGGTGAAAAAACTGGAAAATGACCTTCCGAATCCCACCAAAATTGTGTCGGTCCATGCGCCAAACACCCTGTATATGTTAAAAATATTTCGTCTTTTAATAATATCGTCTTGAATTAAAAAAGACATATTTGTGTTATTTATTTATTCACTCTATATTTATGGAAATAAAATTATATTTATTAACAATTTCAGTTACACACACACACACACACACATATATAGGGAAAGAAGAGGGATGGAGGTCTGCATCAATAACTCTACGCTTATTTTTAGACTCATAGAACTTCTATCAAAAATATTTTTGCTGTTGAAAATATTTCGTTACGAGAATAAAAAATTCCTAGCTATGCTGTTGCCCATATTCATCATAAATACCGGAACAAATCTCGCTTTTATCTCAATTTTCCTATTCGTTGGCACAAGTAACACTTTGGCTGTTGAAAATATCCTTTTTAAATTTAATACGATATTTTTAAAATAAGAAATATATATCTGTTTGCGTGCAGAGCGAGAGAGAGAGGGAGAGAGAGAGAGAGAGAGAGAGAGAGAGAGAGAGGGGGAGAGAGGCGACGTCAGGATCAATAAACGTTCGCTTATTTTTAAACTTATATAACTGCCATCAAAATTATTTTTGCTATTAAAAATATTTTTCTTTACGGATATAAAAAATGTGTAGCCCGCTGTTGCCCGTATTACTCGTAAATATCGACACGAATCGCGCATTCATGGTAATTTTCCTATTCGTAGACGATGTTAGTATTACATTAACCAAATTTTCAGGGTGATGAGAATTGTCAAGCTATACGCATTCGAAAATAGAACGAATTTTCGATTCTCATTTAGGGGGCCATTCTGCACGGTCTCTTCTTTTCAAAATCCATTCTGGGAACTGTTTCTGGCTCTTTGTATCTTGCAAAATTAAATTGAGGTTCTTCAAATGGCAACTTTTTACAATACAAGGTTAAAATTGAAAGAAACAAATCAGTACTCTCTCTGTCTAATTTCCTCTTTGTCTATGCAGGATTTCAGGCATTATTGAAGGATTCCGAAACATCTATATACGGATGACAAGTAGCAAAGGTGATCTTGTTTCATTGGGACGTATCTCCGTTCGAGAAATTGTATCGAAAATGTCGCGTTTCAATTAAAAATGTCTCGATTCGGGAAATTTTATTGATAATGTTAGCTCGAAAAATCACGAATATGTTTTATAAAGATAATTATCTTTAAAACAGTGCACCACTTTTATAGCGATAATCATCTTTATAAAATATCATGAAGATGATTATCTTTATATCTTTATATTATTTTTATATTATGTTCATGTTATCTTTATATTATCTTTATATTATCTTCATAAAGCTTCGTATCTTTATAAAAGATATGTAAAGATAATCATCTCCATAAAAGTGGGCTCATTCTTCAATGTCACCGACCGCAACAAAAAATGTTCCTTCGATAAATAGGATGTTTTCTTTTCTTTCCTTTTCAAGAACACCACACACCAGGTGCACACGATAATTACCCTTATAAAAGTGCACCACCTCTGTCAAGATAATCATCCTTGTAAAAGATAATGAAGATGATTATCTCTATATATTTATATTATCTGCATATTATCTTCATATTATCTTCATATTATCCTTCTAACGCTTTGTATCTTAATAAAAGATACATGAAGATATACATCTCCATAAAAGTGGGCTCATTCTTCAATCTCGGCGACCGCAATCAAGAATGTTCCTTCGATAAATAGGATGTTTTCTTTTCTTTCCTTTTCAAAAACACGACACACCAGGTGCACGCGATGATTATCTTTATAAAAGTGCACCACCGCTGTCAAGATAATCATCCTTGTAAAAGATAATGAAGATGATTATCTCTATATATTTATATTATCTGCATATTATCTTCATATTATCTCTACATTATCTTCATATTATCTTCATATTATCTTCATATTATCTTTCTAACGCTTTGTATCTTAATAAAAGATACATGAAGATAGTCATCTCCATAAAAGTGGGCTCATTCTTCAATCTCGTCGACCGCAATCAAAAATGTTCCTTCGACGAACAGGATGTCTTTTTTCTTTCCTTTTTCAAGAACACGACGCACCAGGTGCAGACGAGGTGCCAATGGAAAAGCCAAAAGTCAAACAAACCCAGGCAACAATAATTGTACCAAATTGTCGCAAACCTTGACCGAGCAAAAAAACCTTTTTTCCCCAATCCTACCACCGTGGAGCAGCACCACAAATGTAACTCCCACGTGCGCGTTTCGTGATCCACGGTCGCTGTCAAGGAAGACCCGAAGTCGAAACGAAAAATGGACGAAAAAAGTGGTTCGTGATCGCCAAAATCAACGGGGGGAAAAACTGAGGAATTGTTCGTCGGAAGGCTCGTGAATGTCTCGAGTCTTGGAAAAAAGATTTCGATGAAGTCGAGAGAGTCTTTTATGCATATTGTCACAATCGGTGAAGTTAAGAATAAAATATACGGCTCAAAAGTATAAATTATACATTCAGGTAATCGCGTGAATGTGTGTGCGTGATAGAGAGAGAGAGAGAGAGAGAGAGAGAGAGAGAGAGAGAGAGAGAAACGGGACGGCATATTGTGGATTGCACTTAAGGTAAACTAGAATCTGATGCAACATCGAAGCATGTGTCGTCAGGTCTTTCGTACGGCACATCGCCATATTTTTCGTTCCCTGCCGCCCCCCATCACGCCCCCCGCAACATTCAAATGCATCGTAAATTTGGTCTCCCCTTCCGATGATTTTCGCATTAGGAAATGAAAAGCCTCGTGCCGAAACTTTTTTTTTCAAAATTCGGCAAGAAAAAAGCTCGATCGGCAGGTACGAAGATCTTTTCAAAATGGCGGACCGAGCACGCGCGGGCTGCGCAGGTGCGACAATGAACGTACGAATACCCCGCACCTCGGGAGCAACAAATTCATCTCTTGTCGCCTTCGAATAACCAGCGAGACTTGTTATTCGAGAATTCCCGCCTGAGATTCCCGGTAAACAAGGTTTTTCGTTGTGTTTTAAATTGCAACTACATTTTCGCGCGCGAATTTCACGGGCGGTCGTATCCGGAAATTCCTTTATCTCTCGTGCGTAAAAATAGCACAGCGGCAAACGTCGACATGTAGAACGTCGCGAAGTTCGGCTGTGAAGGGACCTTGAAGTCCGGGAAGATTTAGGAAGGCTTTTTTGGACCGGGCGTTTTATTTTATTTTTTTTTGGGAGACGAGACTCGATCTGCGCATCGAGCTGGGATTTTTGGCGAATTGTGCATTCTTTTATGGCTTGCTTTGAATAATTCGACTGGCGAACTTCGACATTTTTTTATTACCTTTTTTTTTTAGAAATGAGAACCACGAGGTTCTACTTTTTAAGTTGTTTTTTTAACGCTGGTAATGGCAAACGTTTTTATTACAATTTTTTTCATAATAATTTTTTTTTCTTCATTGCTGTAAGAATTTTGTTTTTTTTTGTAATACTGTAATCATAAAGTTATTTTTAATTATAATAGAATAATCAATATTTATTATATAGTCACGTTATCCGTGATCGGCTGTTTACCATAAAAAATTGGTGATATAAACAAATGTTTAATCTATTTTGGTTAAATAGTGAGGAATTTTTGAAAAATTGTTTGTTGGAACATTTGAAATGGGAAATATTTATATTTTTACATAGTTACTCTTCGATCATTAAGATATTCAACACTGTTCACTAGTGGTTTTCGTTTTTGACAATGAAAATGACGAATAGTTTTTTTTTTTCGATTATTGACTACCGTTGAAAATGCTATAGAATGTACATTTTTTTTCGGAATTTTACGATGCTGGAAAAATAAACGAATAACGGAAATGTTTTGGTTGCTGTTAGGGGCCCCGTAAGTATGGCGACCTGTAGCGAACGAACTGATATATTTTAGGACGTTCTGATATTCTTCGTTATTTCTGTAAATTGTGAATTTTCATAAATTGCAAATTCAATTGAATTCTGAATATCTCCACGTTGTAAATTTACGCAATATGTTAATTTGAGAAAAAATTCTAATTTTTTGTACATTTTGGAATATTATAATTGGTGAATTTATTCGACTTGAGAATTCCTGTAATTCGTGAATTTATTCAAATCGTGCATTTCTGTACATTGCGAACTTACGTAAGTGGCGGATTTACACCAATGCTGAATTCCTGTAAATGGCAAAGTTCTGTAATTCGTGAACTTCAACAAATAAGTATTCATTTTTTTAAATTGTCGAGTTCTCTGAGCAGCGTATTTCTGTACGTTGTACATTTTTATGAATCGTAAAATCAAAGAAACAGCGAAGTCCTTCAACCTTCTTGATTACTCTGTATTGTAAATTTTTATCAATTTTTAATTTCCGCGTGTGTTCCGGTGGCAGAAAAAAAGAAATGTTCGTCATTTTTTTCTGGAAAAACGTGTGCAGGTTTTCCATTTTTTTTTACATTGAAGAGTATGGTTTTAAGTATCTTGTACAATTTTCGTATTGAAAAATATTTATAAATGTGGTAGATACAGTGGTTTGTGCAGACCGACTGCTGCTCGGAAACAAGTAATCCGAAATAAAAAAATCAAACGCATTTAGTTTTTGCATGAAATTATCTAGTGTTTGGACGAAGGATCTAAGGGGGAGATGCCTTTAGGCGTGGAAGAAATGTGCTGCATTACATGATTTTTTTCGTGTCATGCCGTCTGACAACATCCGCCGCAACTCGTTTAGAAGACCGTACCATTCAAAGATCAATACCACCATTTAAAGATTAATTTTCAAAAATACCATGTAACAGCCAAAAGTAGCAATACAACATACCATAAGTCTAAAAAAAGGTGAAGAAATCTTTCCTTTAAAAAAATCATGACAATCAGCAATTTTTTTCTCGCCTAAAGGTATCTCCCCCTTAATAAATCTTTGATTGGAAAAACATGGCCGCAGTCCACAAAAAAAGTATCGATTTTCGGTTAAACAAAACCCTCCATTTTCGCTGACTGAAAAAAAACTATGTTTCAAAAAAAATCATTCGTTCTAGCACTGCTTTTTGATTTGTAAAATTTGAAGTTGATCAGTGCAGTGCTTTTTGCGATATCATGGTTACCGATTTTGAAAAAGTAATATTGAGAAAAATAGGTTTAAAGTTCGCCGATTTGCGTAACTTACCTATAAACGCCCATCGCTCCCTCAATTTTGAACGGTTCGATTTGAAAATTTCGGAGAATATTTTTGAAATGATATATTCTAAGAACCCATCGAAAACAAAAAAATCGACATTTTCAAAAATTGCACCCAGGTGTAAGCCCTTGAATTATGAATATTCGTAAATAGTAAGGATGTAACGATACTTACTTTGCCGATATGATACCGATACCGATAATTGTACCAACGCATCGTCGATACCGACACAATACCAATGCAATCTACAAGAGAACTTGATCTAATAAAAATGTTCTTTTTGAACACTAAACATCGACCTGAACATTAAAAAGGTACTTAAGTAAGAAGATGAACATGTTAAAAATTATCTATCTACCCCCGGAGTGGAAGGAGTGTCAAAATCAAACAAAAATATAATTATACTCGTTTATCATTAATTTAAAGTTTAGTATTTGAAGTAACCTAAACTTGAAATTGAACTAACTCTAAAAACACAGGTTCCTACAGGGTTTTAACGTAAGTAGTTTTGAGCTGTGACGTAGACAGTCAATAATCAAACTTGACCTTAGAGAGGTTTTTGTTAAGAAAGCAGAGCTTATTAAGGTTATTTGCTGACCATCGATTGCCCAAATCATTTTGTACAAGGCCCGCGGTTGAAAGAAGTGGCTACGCGCCCCAAAAATTACCTCGACTCTTGGCCGCAAGGGCTGCGCTGCGGGCAGGGAAGGTTAGCGTAATAGCGCGCACCGCGCGTGCGCATTAAGAAATCATGACTGTATGTGCTTATGTGCATTTGTATAAGATATTGCATAATAAACAAAACTCAAGATAAAAAAATCCAAAAAAATAAGGTTGTCCATGCGTAACTCTATCAATGAATTTATTATTATAAGCCCCGTGTTTACAAATTAACCGGGAAGCTGTTTGATCTCAACCGACCCGGATCAAATTCGCCGGCACTTTGAAGGCGGAGCATTTTTTCTTAACGAATTTATAACCCGTTTTGCATTTTGAGACTGCGCACGGCTTTGTGATGGTGACAATAGTTAGTACAAGTATCGCGAGTAAAAGTATTTCAATATATTTGGACTGATCCAGTGAATATAATTTGTATAAACGTGCGAGCTGCAAGCAAGAGCGGGAATACAGTCTGTCAATATAGTCTATCTCTTTCTATCCCCTCATCGCAGGCGCCGCCTAGTGGCTACGGTGGGACCTAAAACCGCGGGGACCATGAGTACCTTCCCTCACCGCGGAAATGTAGGGTCGCTTTAAGGGGCCAGTCCACTTTGAAAATTTCGAAAAATCGAAAGCAAGCAAGTCTTGAAGAAATCGACGATGATGAGCAATCAGAAGGGATTTTGTACGGTGCAGGAATTGCCGATTGAGGTTAGGTAAGAGTTTTTCATAGTATAACCTTTAAACGCGTTTTTCTCGAAACAACGTTTTCAAAATCTAGCTCCATAGTATCCCTAAAACGAATATACCGATTATCTTGAAATTTGAACCACATATTGTAAACATGATTCGCAACAAGATGACCCTCGATGGTTTTAAAATTTTTATTTTTACTCTTTTTTTTGCGAAAAACTGCGAAAAAACGCGTTTTTTCGCACTTTTTCCAACTTTATATCCGAGGGTCATTTTGTAGCTGGTGACATACTGAATCTAATGAGCTTTGACTTTTTTGTTTCAGACAAGCCGTTGCCGAGTTGTGATGGAGCTACCTAGCCCACCTATCTTTGAGGCGTTACGTTAAACTATAGTGTTTATACTTAAAAATGAATAAAAATAAATTAAAATTTTTCAAAAATGTATTTCAAGACTTTATTCATCAAGCCCAACAACTTTTATATTCATATCTTTTACAAAATCCTCAAAAAACATCGCGAAAATAGCCTTTTTTCGTGGCTCCAAAGTGGACTGGCCCCTCAAGACCTGTAGCGCGATACTGTAATGGCATCTGCACACTGCGCGCGATTTGCGACGAGCGATGGGCGATATCCAATGGGAGCTTTACTTTTCCAGGGGGTTTCTGGAATACCTGCGCTCCCATTGGATATCGCTCATTGCAATTCGCGCGCAGTGTGAAGAGGCCATATTACGGTTCTTTTCATCTACTGGAAATGCGAGATTATTCACGTGAGTTTACTAGGTACGAAATGTTGTGGCGAAAAACGAAGTGCGCATGCGTGAGCATCTTCCTAAAGCGGCAACAACACGTCCAAAGCTACCACATAACACGAGTTACTACAAAATAACTGATTCACAGACGGCAGCATCTCGACGCCGAACACTTAATACATATTATCAACTTAACGTTTATAGTGTGAATAATTTGCTAATTGTGATTTTGCGAGATCGGGGAAATCGAATGTTCCGTTACGACGATCACCGCGCGATGCCCCGGACCCCTTCAGTATAATGAAACAAGAATATATTACATAATAGTTCGGTTTATTAACGTAAAACAATAATCCGATCACTGTGTTATAGAACCTCCTTAAGTTTTAATATGATACAGAACGTACCAGTATTTTTTTATTTGAATGGCCGTACCTAAATCTGCCTCGTGCTAAATCTTCGTGTCCTTTCACGAAATGTAGTTACAATTTTTTTGTTTTGTGGTAACATTCATGTTGCAAACTTAGATTCCATTTAAACTTGTTGCTTATTCGAGTGGAGAGGTTATGTTTGGGTCGATGAGCTCGTCCATGGAGCCTAGATACCAGGAGGTTCAGCGGCCATGCAAAGGCGCTGAAAAAAGCGTCCCCGAAAATGTCCCGAAGTGATGGCGCTGGGGTGCAGCGGCACCTACATATATAGTAATATATTGGTCAATGAGGTGAAAGTGATCGGATGAGTTTCTAACCTCACGACAGACCGATCGTGACATCAAACGTCGAAATATCCGCCGATTCATCATTTCCTCATGACGGTTCGGAAAAAAAAACGCAAAAGCGAGAAAAGATCTCAAACTCAAACTCAGAATGGCGGCGATACAGCCCATCTAGAAAAACGTGTTTTTTTACATATAGCTTCACGGGAGAACGGTTTTCTCGTAAAATATAAGACCTGAAACAAAAACCAAAAAAATGATAATTTATATATTATTAGTTATGAGACTACCTAGAAATTTGCTTTCAAATTTTGCAAAAATAGCGCACTTTGAAGGAAATAAATCGATTTTTTGCCAAAAAAAGCAGTAAATTGTTTATAAAAAGAAGTTTACATTTAATCAAAAAACGGCTACGTACTCCCATAAAGAATATAATTGTGAAGCTGCTATCAAAATTTCAAATCGATGCAGGCAAAGGTGGTCGAGTAATCCGTCTTCCAAGATCGAATAAAGTGGTTTCGAGAAAAACGCGTTTAAAGTTGTACGAGCAACTTAGCGCGCGTTCCAAGGCGCTGCGGCCAAATCGGTAATTGAACCTTTAAATAAAAAAAATTGCTACAGGACCAATTGCATATTGTTTTTATGACGCCAAAGTATTTTTAGGAAAGAAAACGTCTTTCCGAAATCCTAGAGTGGTGTTATCTCTTGACACTAATGAGGGTTAGGTACATCATCTGTAATCTGTCTTAGATCGCACCCATGTTTAGCGTATATCTATATACATATAGGTGCCGGAGCACCCCAGCGCCATCATTTCTTGTTCCTGTTTTGGGGACGAGTTGAAAGGCCTCGCTGAACCTCCTGGTATCTAGGCTCCATGAGCTCGTCTTTCGTGGTGGGCTGCGTTTGATTAGCGTGCGAGTATACCCCTTCTACGGCGTCGTGAAAATGTAAGATCACTAGCCGAAAGTTCCTAGTAATCTCACATCGTTACCAGACCGACCCGTGATAGCGTGACTAAACCACGGTCTTACATACAGGTCTTGCAACGAAGCTAAATTTTCGTGGTGGGGGTAGGCACGCTTATCGACTTCACTTTTCGATTCGCTAGGCGCTGCTACGCGTCGCTACTAGCAAGGGGAAGTAGTTTCCCCCTTATCTCTTATCGGCGAATGGACCCAAGGTGTTTACGTATGTTTTTGCGGCGCGATTGTCGAAATAAACTTTTTTGCGACCATACACCAGACGGTTCTACGCGATTTACCGTGATACATTTTTTATCGTGTTTTTACACATAAGTGTGAATTTTTATTGGTAGTGTTTGCGAAAAAAATGCGAAATGGCTAAGGGTTGCGCGGTTCGCAATTGTAAAACGGGGTACAAAAATTGTAAGCAGAAATGCTCCGTGTTTCCCATGCCCAGAAACGTCGAACGATACAAAAAATGGCTCGATGTTATTCCGGGACTGAAAGAGTCTCAGTACGTGTGCGAAAAACATTTCGAAGAACGATGTATTGTGAGATATTGGAGAAAAAAGAATGTAAATGGTTGTAATATGTGCTGGTATGAATTAATGTATTCAAAAAGTTTTCAGTTTTTTTTCGATGAAAGCAGTCATCTTTTTTTTAATCAACACATTTTTTTTTTATTGGTTTCGTATATTAGGCAGTTTACACGACAGTACGGTAAATTAAGTTAGGGCAAACGGCGCATGCGATCGCGTTCAGGAGGGAAAAGGACAGAAGAGCTATTTCTCTCTTCGTCGCACCACTACTTCCCCTTGCCGTCACGCACCAAGCGGCAGAAATCGGAATAAAAAACAGAACTGCTAAGGGTGCCTACCCCCACTACCGCCATTGTCAGACCTGTATGTAAGACCGTGGACTAAACTCACGTGAGATGAAAATGCGAGAAGGGAGTAGTCTCACCCCCCGAGAACCACAATAAACCCCCTTATATATAAGACCGTCGGATAAACATCTTTCGCACTGGTGGCGCCAATCTTGCCGCGCGAAAGCCATCGCAACAAAGCGCGCGATATTCAAATCGGCGACGCCAATATATCGGTCCTGCCGATATATCGGCATCGTTACATCCCAGGAAAGAGTGAGTTTATGCAAATTGCGAATTTCCGTAAACTCTGATTTTCCATAAATATTTAAGTTCCGCAAATTGTTGCAATTCGTGATTTTTCGTAATTTGTGTATTTCCGTTAATTTTGAATTCTTGTAAGTTGGAAATGGACGGGAGTCTTTAGGGACAAACGTAAAATAGAATTTCATTTTTATACCTTCCGACTCGGGCTTTATTCATTGACAATTGTTATATTATTATTTACACACTTAAATTGATTACCGTCAACAATTCGATGTCACCACTAAAATGTATCGCTATCAATGCAAGGGACGTTGAATTCGGTACTCCCTCTTTTCAAAACTATTCCCTCATCTATCCAACTCAACATTGAATAGTGGGATCAGCCCGAGTGCATTTTTATTGCACAGATAATCGCGCTTCGATTATTGCTCTTACCATCGACTGGGCGGGACCAATAAAAACCAATGGCAAAAAAGCCACTGGACGCCTGAAGAGGATTGACCGCTCGTTGGTAAGGTAGAAATTCGGGAAAGCCAAGCTCCTCAATTTGGACACGTCGCCTGATCGTGCGAGAATTCTTGGACAAACAACCCAAATACGAAAAATTTATTTGCGTTTATTCTATTTGAATGGCTTTATTTTGTTTAGGTTGTTCGGCCTGAACACGAGAAAACGCAAATAAATTCGTCTCTCTCCTTCATACTACGAATGTTTTTTTGAGATTTGAGTCATAGGACTCGAAAAAAATCGTTTATTTATAAATAAACATTTCAAGTTCATTCTCAAATAGATCTGTGGATTTTATTTTTAAATCGATATTCGAAATTTATTTTCTTGTGAATCTTTTCTATTCATATATAAATAAATCTTTCGGATTTATGTGTACGTAAATATTTAAAAATGTGTTATCAAGTAAATATTTTTATTTACTTTAATATGAATCCGTTAATTTCAGTTTTCGATTAATCTTTTATATTTATTTTTGAATAAATCTTTTGAATTCATTTTTAAATACATCTCCCAACAAATTCATATAAAAATGTTTTTAATGGAATTTCATGATAAATCGGCCAAGTTCTTTTCCCACAATCGACACGCAAACCGCTCGTGCCGATTTTTCAGGCCGGTGCACCTGCAAGATCGATCAGTTGGCCGCGACGATCTCGGGGCCTTTGCCGGGATTGAGATTGATGAGCCTGTTGGAATTTTCGGCAAGTTCGGCGATACTGACGCGTCCCCGTTGCCTCACGAACTTCGCGACGTCCTCGAGTTCGCTCGGCGAGACGTAAATGAATTTGCCACGATCATCGATGACCCCGGTGAGGACTCCGCTTGTCTGAAGATCCCGAATGCGCTCGACGACACTTGCGGCTTTTATGCCGAAATGCGCGGCGAGATCCTCGAGGATGACGACCTTGCTGCGTTTCACGTAGTCGACGAATTCCCGGAGAAGATTTTCACTCTCGTTCTCCTCAGCGTTGAAGCCCTCCTCCTCGACGCTGAACGCTTCCTTCATCTTGAGGCAACACGGGCACGTTTTTTTTTGTTACTCCATTGATCCTTGATTTTTTTTCATAAGCTGTATATAGTGTACTCGGGCATGGGTGTTTCAAAAATCGAGCAAAGTTATCATCTTTTTAGACTAAATTTTCTAAATTAGGGGCATTCAGCGTGATTTTATTATGGAACAGGCTTCGTTGACAAAAAAGAAACGATTTTTTGCAATTTTTAGCCGAGGATGTTAAGGGGGGCGATACGTTCAGGCGAGGAGAGTTTGGGTTATGGAAGGGTTGTTTGGGTATTGGAAGACTAAGGGTATGTTTTATTACTACTTTCGGCTCTTTCGTGGTATTTTTTGTTACTAATCATTAAAAATGGCGGAAGTATGGCACGCTCATTTAAACTGCATATTCAAAACTGGCGTTACGTATGCCTAAAAAACTAATCGACTGATTCTGATGAAGCCATGTTTGTACCTTATATTGATGTAAAATTTTTCGTACTGTTCAAATAAATAATACGCTTTATTAATAAAGTTAAATGTCAGGTGATTTTGAGACACCCTTTATAAATCATTCTAACCTTATTGTCTACAACATGATCCTCAATATTTTTGAAAATAAAAAAAAAACCGTATTTTTTATGGCAAAATGCAGCCATTTTTTTCTTGGTTCTTATACCGTGTGTGAGTTCTAACGCAGAGTAAAAGGAGACTCATATTTATTTAATCTTCAGAAGAGATATACACCTTGATGGTCGAGGTCGAGGATTTAGAAGCTATGAACATTCCGTCGACCGTAGAAGACCTACACTATGGGCCTGGTATCGATGATTCCATGCAAGTTGACAAATTTCATGATTTATTCATTCCCAAATTTTCAAACGCGTTTTTCTCAAAACCACGTTTTTCAAATTGGTGCCCACAATTTCTCGAAAACCAATGAACCGATTGCCTTGAGGTTTTTTGTGGTTATTCTATACACCATTATCTAGTACTTGTCATAGGATTTTTTTGTTCCGTTACTTAGTTTTTGTTTTATAGGCAAAATAATAACTAATTTTTGGCCCAAAAATCACTATTTATGTTCAAACGTCCGACATTTTGTCATAAATCGATATTTTCAAAATCGACTATGACAAGTACTAGGTTATAGTATCTAATTTGATAATCTTTTTGTTTTTTGTTGATAATCCTTGTATATTTTTGATATTTTTAAATAACGAAAATTAAACATATTTTTGAATTTATATACTTTTAGATAATTAAAACCCCAATCCGAAATTTCAAATGGTTTTCCTTGAAAACATTCACAAAAATGACTTTTTTCCGGCTCCTAGGTGTATATCTCCCCGTAATTATATTTTTCAAACAGCCCAAATTGAAACATCGCCTTTTTCTTTGTTTTTTTTTCTGTTCTTGATTGAACCAAAAAATAAAAATATTTACTTCATAAAGTAGCCAAAAAAGTATCGTTATTCATAATTAATTTGGCTGCAGGAGAAATTTGATTGTGAACATACATGAACATTATCAATTTTTCGATAATTTTTCTTAGCAATCAGAGTTATATTTACATAATTTTATCAACAATACTCCGGCTCCATTCTACTCACGTAATGTTATTGAAAATTCTAGAACTCGATTTACATAATTATATTCGAAAGGCGATACGATCGAAGCAGTTCTTTTTCTCAGGCATTACTTTATTCTCTTCCTTTTTCATTTTTAACGGGAATTGAAAAAAAAATCCTTATGGATGATTTTTTCACATGTTTATCCATTTGCTAACAAGTGATCAAAGTGATTTTTTTGGTCGAGTCACCATTTTTTTGGCCTCAGCTCGCGATTTTGGTGATTTTCGAAATTTCGAAAAACTATCCGGTCATACGAAACTTTGATTATCATACTAAAAGTACATTTTTCAATTTTTCGATTCGGTAGTGCTCCGTTTAAACAATAATAACTACATTGTTTATCAATATTTGTTAATAAAAAACAAACTCAAACTCAGCAAGACTATGTATTAATTGTGTGTAAAATCCCAACTACGTCATCCCAAAACTCGCATCACAAAAAATATCACAAATTGACCTTTTAGGGCCACAAGCCTGAGTTTTAAAAATGAGCTGCTCAATACGCCCACCCGGGTGCATATTACCTTGAGATATTCCTCGTGTTCTCGTTTTTCCTTCTCCTCCCTGGCCCTCTTCTCAGCCTCTTCTTTCCTCAGTTCCTCCTCCCTCTCCTTCTCCCGTTGCTTCTCGCTCTCCTCGTTCAACAGCAGGTCCTTCTTCTTGCGCTCCTCTCTCTCGCGCTCCGCCGCCTCCCTCGCCACTCGCTTCTCCACCTTGGCCTCCAGTTTGGCGCGTTTCTTCGCTCCGAGCTTCGCATCCGCGAGCTCGGATTTGTCCTCCCCGTCGGGCTCTCCGTCGTCCGATGCCTCGTTCTCGGCGACGTCGTTGGCCGGGGGAGCGCCGGCCTGCATGCGGCGCCGAGCGTTCCTCGCACCGCCGGCGGCGCGCCTCACTGGACGGGCCCTAGGTGCTCCGTTCTCCGCCTCAGCCTCCGACCGTTCACCTGACAACGAAGAGAAATAAGCTTGACGTCGTAACCGCGAGAAATTAACATTTTCCAGCCATTTTCTTCGTCGTGGAGAAAATCGATGAAAAATTCGTTCGTTTTTCATTACGTGGGGGAAGAATCTACGTAACGTGTCAATCGAGCTCGAATCGGTCGATTTGGAGGCGACCGAAGTGAGAATTTTTCACGGGTTGTGAAAATGGGATATGTGCGTTGAGATTTGAAAAAAAATGCAATTAGCTGAGGAATATTTGGTAATTTCGATGTTTGGGTTTATTTGGTATTTTTTTCCGTCGCGATTTATGCGTCAAAAACAGCTGGCACAGTAAGTGAGGTTATGTGGCGCTTGTTTGTGACAGGCAAATGAGACGGTGGGCAATGCGATTTTTAACAGGAAGTGGAATTATTACGAACCTGATGCATTTCGTAAAAATGCAAGAAGTATTAGAATTAAGATTCCCAAGCCTCCGGCTAATGCAAACAATACTTCGACGTTCATTTTTGAGGCTAGTCTGGACGCCTCAAGTCAGCTGTCCGGGGAACAGCAATAGGGAAGCAATTTGCGATCTGTTGCGTACTGAATGTTTTTCTTTTTGTTAGTTAGGTTGGCTTTTCGCATAAAGGTTGCCAACCTGGCCACCGGTGAATTACCACGCCGGCCATTGGTCGAGTGAATGTCGAATGTTTTCCAATGGCATGGCATGGCTGTGACGGACGAAGTCACGTGCCTCAATCGGTAAGTCTCCCATTGGATCTCGAAGAGACCTCCGACCTTAAGAGGGAATCCCTTTAGAAGTTCGATTATAAGCGATTTATGTGTTCAAACTATTTATTCCACATAATTAACATTTTATGTACATTACATCGTTTAATTTTCGATTTTTCTTTCTTTACACAAATGGCGGTCGACACTTTCTTCAGAGACGGGTGCCGCCTGAATTGTTTCACGGCGTACAACCTAGCGTCTGGTGCATTAATCTGACACTTGAGAACTAATCTGTTTTTTAATATCTAAGACCCGCACGCTTTATGTGAACCTAAAGAATCCAAAGAAAAGTGAATATTCGAAAAGTGGTACGTGGTTGAACGACTGTTCTTCTTCAAAAATTAATTTTAATAGTATTTATTGATGAAAAAGTAGTTTTTGGGAAGAATTTTTGAGTCACTTTACGTTCAGACAGACGGTAATCATGTCATCTTAAAGTGTGCCAAAATTCGACATGATCGATCAGATAGTGTTCAAGTTATCTCGTTCAAGGTTCACGAAGGAGTGGTTTCTAGAAAAACGCGTTTAACTCTTTAAAGCATACATTTTTCCTTACGTTGCAATCAGCTCAAAACTTTGTACTTGGCAGTTTTCGGGGTCGCTGATTACAATTCTGCACTCAAAATTTGGAAATTCAAGATGGCGGATTCAATATGGCAGACCACAAATGCAAAAGTTGTTGGTTTGGATTATAATAATATATAAAATTATTTATGTATCATAATTAATATATAAATATATTTTTATAATATATTATAATAATAAATAATATAAAAAATGCATGAAATAAAAAAGTAAAAAAAAAATTAAAAAAATATGGAGCTAGAAACACGCTACGTCCTCGCCGTTAGCTCCGGGTAATGCTAAAAGCGTAATTCTATTAGAAATTCAGTATAACAGAATCAACGTATTGAGCAACTCCGATGTTTTAGTAATTCCAGTAAAATCTCCGGTTTTAGTCCGCCATATTGGATTCGCCATTTTGAGTTTCTGGATTTTGTGCTCAAATTCGTAATCAGTGACCCAAAAAACGTCTATGTATTCATTTTTTGTGTATGGTTTGCCTGCTAGAAGAGGCCCAATTACATTTATCGTCTAAAAAACGTGTTTTTTTGTACTTGCAACATAAGCCCTTAATAGTGATATTGTAGTAACAATTGATCTCCTAACATCCTAAATATACGTTTACATTCGTCGATATGCGCTAAAAAAATGTATTCAAGAAAAACAGAGTGGAAGTAGGTGACATACCAGTATGTCACTATGCTTCAAAGGGTTAAGGGCTCAGGTTACTTAGGTTTGGTTACTGTAATGACCCAAACATCAGGGTTATTTAAATCTTCTTTACCCTATAGAGGGATCTCCCTGCTTAAGACGGAATGACCCCTCATCGCGGTCGGTATGGTAGAACAATTATAGATACCCAAAAATCTCTGAAACGGCTCTTCAAATCCCGTCGAAACATTGCCAAACGACGTCAAATAAATAGACGAACAGCTGTCTGCCCCTTAAATTTTCTGAATTTGAGAAAAAAAACGTAGATTAGCTTATGATAAGCCGATCTACGTTTTTTTTTCTCAAATTCAGAAAATTTAAGGGGCAGAGGTCTGTTCGTCTATTTATTTGACGTCGTTTGGTAAAGTTTCGACGGGATCTGAAGAGCCGTTTCAGAGATTTTTGAATATCTATAATTGTTCTACCATACCGACCGCGATGAGGTGTCATTCCGTCTTAACCGAGGTTTAACCAGAGTTTAAACTTTTTCAAGCTTATAATTAAAACAATCGAACGCAGTTCAAACTCGAAGAAAAGGGGAGTACGAAACCCAACGGAATATTTTAGGAACGGTCTTTGTTACCGACCGAGCGTTCTTCCCTGATCACAAGACGATCTGCTGTACCGACCGAGCCGCAATGACTGCGAGGCAGCCAATCGTAACACGGGCCCGTTTTCCACAAAACCAACTATGTTTATCGACAGATTAAAAAAAAACTGCGAAAAATAAAATTCACTACCATTTTTGTTGCCGACCGAGCGTTCATCCCTGATCCCAAGACGATCTACTGTACCGACCGAGCCGCAATGACTGCGAGGCAGCCAATCGCAAAACCGGCCCGTTTTCCCCAAAACCAACGATCTTCATCAACAAACTCAACAAAAAACTAACGAAAAATAAAATTGGTCACAGTTTTCGGTTACCGACCGAGCATGTCACGTTCCATTCTCGGTCGAACGGAAATAATTCGAACCAATCGAGTGCGCTCCGTTCGTCTGTTGCGAGAGCGGCCGAGGACGATACGCGATCCATTGGAAGTTGCTTAGCTCTCATTGGCGCTTGGCAGCATCGGCTACGTTCGCGTCGTCTCGTCTTCACGTGGGCCACACGTACGCCCTCGTCCCGCACGTCGTGTGCGTGAACCCCGCGGCGTATCTCTGAAGTAGTGTGCGTGTGTGTGTCCCTAGTGTTTGACATTCTTATAGGTTAGAATATCTATTTTGATAATCGCAAAAGAGAAAGCTTTTTACCACATTTCCGGGCTGTCATGTGATTGTTGTTCAGTTTTCTCGCGGCATTCGTCGTCCCGAGTCGACAGTCGGTCGTCGCTCGAACGTTTCGTTCTTTCTTGCGCGACTAACCGTAAAATTCAACGTCTCGCGAACTTTCAGCGTTGTTTTTCCTTTATGAAAGAAAAAAAAAACAATCACGCCTCGCCATTACAAAATCGAAGGAACGTTAAAAATTCGTCGGATATTTGATTGTCGCGATTTTGTCGTCGTGTTTTTTTCTTCTTTTTTTTGCGTTATCAATCGAGTGTTTTTCGTCGAAATGGCAAGCGGGCAAACTCACTCGTCCAGCGTGACGAGGGACTGGAGAAAGGATCTAATATCACAACTACGTGACAGAAATAGATCCCAAACCAGCTGTTTCGAGGATCTCATTAATTTGCGTGAGTATCGCGCTTTTCTTCGCAATATTATTTCCCTTTGCCTGCCCGTTGCGTTCGCGAATTGAGGTTAGGTTCGTCGTGCCTTCTCGATTCGCGCACTTTTCCTATCGCTCGCTCTTTTTTTTATACTTTTCATTCGTGAAGGTAAAAATTGCCCAGCCTGAGGAGCTCGATGATTCCGAGCTGTGATATTGTCGCAATCTCGCGTTACATTCAACGAGCTGAGGCACTTTGGATGCTAAGTTTGCGTGCCGCAGGCGCATGGAGCGCTTTCTTTACAGGGCCACTGCGCCTTGCATAGCCAATTTATTGCACCGATGTAATTTCCAGACTGAGAGTCAAGAACGCAAAAAAAAATATCGTTATTCTGTGTTTTCATTTTGGTTCAACCCAAACAAACTCATTTTCTCTAAATCCAAACAAATTCAACTGTTTTTTCATTTTGGTTGCACCCAAACAAACTGACTATTTCATTGTGATAAAACCAAAGCAAACTTGACTAAATATCATTTTGGTTGAATCCAAACAATCTGAATTGTTTACTGTGTGCCACATTTTTGTCTTTGCATAAATGTAATTGTAGAAGGAACTATGACAGAAAGCAGAAACAATCGAAAAACTTTGTTTTTTGCAACAAGAAAAAGTAGAAAACAAAATATAAATATATCCGTTGATAAAAAAAAAATAAAGAGAAAAATACAGAAGAGAATGACAGAAAAGAAAGTTTTATAAGAAAAAATGAAGGTTTTTTTGCGCAATAGAAAGTTCAAATACATTAAACATTAAAATAAACGTACAAAATGCAATAAATTCACAAATATTCTATATAGGAATGAATAAAATAACATGCACGCATTACCTTGGCAACATCCGTTTATTATGTAAGAATAATCTCCAGGTATAAGTATAATAATAATAACTCCAATAATAAGAACAAATAAAAGTTGAATCTTCACACTGAAAGGAGGCTGCCATTATAATTAAATTATCCTTAGAATAAAAAAAAACTATTATTGAATTATTGAATCCTAATGTCATTTTTCACAGTGGCGACTAAACTGACACATTGTCTTCTTTTCCGTTTATCTGTTCTTGTCTGGCCCAAAGAATATAAATATTTGCTTTGTAAAACAGCAAAAAAAAAATGGAACAAACATTTATAATTGATTTGGCTGTAAGGAAATTTTTTTATTTCGCACATACCGGAGCCATATCCATTTTTCTATAATTATTCTTAACAATCAGAATTCAATTATCACAATTTTGTCAACCATTCCATTCCACTCTATTTGACTCACATAATTTTATTAAAAATTCTAGAATTCCATTTACATAATTCCATCTCAGTGTCGATACAATCGGAGTAGAATTTTTCCTCAATTTCGATCTCTTTCTTTTCCATTGTTGCCATTGAGAATGGAAAGAATTTTCTTTACGGGTGTGCAAATTTTTCAGACAATCGGCTGTTCGACAGAGCGAATACGCTGAGAGGAGAGAACCTCCAATTGACGGTGGCCAACGAGAAGCTCAAGTGCGACGTTGCGAGCGGCTGCACGGGCGGGCCAGGCAGTTCGGCCGCCACATCGGCCCTTGAGGCGAGATTATTGGCGCAGGCGGAGGAACTCACGACTCTGCACAGAAGAAGGGGCGAGCACGCCCAGCAGATCGTCGATCTGAACAATAAACTCCAGGAGATGACCAAGGAGCTGCAGAACAAGGAAGTCAGGTACGCCGCGGTGGCCAAGCCTGGCGACCTCCTTCGCGGTCCCTGCGACTTCGTCCTCCGTCGGCAAACTCCATCCGAGTGGACGAGACACCGTTGAAGTTTTCGCTCATCCAGCGGAGAGAAAGTTGACGAGGGGCTGGGTCCCGAATAATGGAAAAAATGTCCTTTTTTTCGAAAGGGAAAAAAAAAACGCTGGTGTTGAATTTTCCATCGTTCGAATGGAACGAAAAATTACGTTTTTTTTTAAACTGCAACAAATTTTAGCTCACCGATTGACGCTGTGAATATCACTCGAACGTTTTTACATTTTCTCAGAAATTCACGACCTTAAGGGGAGATATACATCTAGGAGCCGGAAAAAATGTCATTTTTGTGAATTTTTTCAAGGAAAACTATTTGAAATTTCGGATTGGGGTTTTAATTATCTAACAGTATATACATTTAAAAATATGTTTAATTTTCTTTATTTAAAAATATCAAAAACATACAAGGATTTGTATGATCCTTAGAGCGTCGTAAAAAAATCTGCGTATACGGTACCCACTGGCGTTTCTTCAAAAATCATCTGAAAAAAAAACCAAAAAGATTATTAAATTAGATACTATAATCTAGTGCTTGTCATAGCCGATTTTGAAAATATCGATTTATGACAAAATGGCGGACGTTTGAACATAAATACTGATTTTTGGGCAAAAAATTAGTTATTATTTTGCCTATAAAACAAAAATTAAGTAACGGAAAAAAAAATCCTATGACAAGTACTAGATAATGGTGTATAGAATAACCACAAAAAACCTCAAGGCAATCGGTTCATTGGTTGTCGAGAAATTTTGGGTACCGATTTGAAAAACGTGGTTTTGAGAAAAACGCGTTTGAAAATTTGGGAATGAATAAATCATGAAATTTGTCAACTTTCATGGAATCATCGATACCAGGCCCATAGTGTAGGTCTTCTACGGTCGACGGAATGTTCATAGCTTCTAAATCCTCGACCTCGACCATCTAGGTGTATATCTCTCCTTATGGGGTTGGTGTGGTCCAGTTGAGCCAAATGACGGTTCATGAATGTTTTTTTTTTGCAATAAACTTTTAACAAATCAATATGAGATATAGATTTATTCCGTGGATGCTAATTTTGGTAATTCTTCAGATAAGTGACTTTTCCTGAAAATGAGTTTGTTTGAGTTGAACCCAAACAAACTCATTTTTCGGAAAAGTCACTTATCTAAAGAATTACCCAAATTTTTATAAAATATATCATTAAAGGGCCGAATTGTGCATTTTTGTATTTTCATTGCGTAAAAAAGAAAAACTTTGGTGTTACTGCCAACTTGAAAAAGTATAAAATTATCGATGATTATTATAAAAAAAACTGCCTCAGTGAATGTTTAATACAACTCAGAATGGTTTCGAGTCATTTATAATTACGCCTATTTACATTTATGTCACGAGATTATTTGTTCTTATCATTAATTGATGAACAACGTCGCGGACATTGAGGTTGGCAGCAATGCCCTTCATTCGTCAGCCAACATTCGTAATCTTTTATAAAACCTTGATGGTCCAATATTGAATATATATGGTTTACGATGGGCAAGATGGCTTTTTTTTCTTCTAAATGTTGACAAAGGTTTAGTTTGCGTTAATCCGTTGTTAAAAATGATTTACATTGGTGCTAAATAGCCAAAAAAATTACATCACCCGTAGCGTGAACGTTTCGCCCATCTAACTTCACGTAAAATTGCATGCACTGAACTATTTTTCATCTCTGGTGTTTTGGGGTGAAAAAATTTCAAAAAATTCGTAAAGACTCAGTATAGTGTGGACCGTAACATATAATTTTTTTAAACCCTTGGCTTGTCGGCACGGCTCCAACCTCTTTATTTTGCAAGAAGGCTTTGGATAACATTAAAAATAAAAAATTAATCAAAATGAAACAAAGATCGTTGCGGTCCGATTTTCAACGTCGTACAAAGCTATGCATAAAAAAAATCGAACTTTAATTTCATGCTTACGCAACTCTCGAATGTTTACTTTCAGGGTATCGATGGTAGCCACCGTATCCGTAAGATTCGAAGAAAGTACTGCGGATGATGGGAAAAGTTGCGTTGCACGAGAGCGGCCAGCCGGTGCACCTGATTCCGCCCACGCGATTCGTCCGTAGCGAGGAAAAAACGAAATTTATTCACGACTCTTATCGTATCCGACGATCGTCCGACGGACGATTCCTCTGCCAATCTTAGTGGGCAACGATACTTAAGGGGAGGGTTTCAGCGTGAAAAGAAAAAAACATTTTTTTGCGAATTTTTTTTCATCTATATGGATAGATTAAATTTATTGAAACCTTTTGTACATTGTTAAGTATCGTTTCAAGAACATTCCGTGAAATTTGTACGCGAAAATATCCACAAACAAGCCGGTGACGAAGCTTTTCCAAGAACGCCTTTGGAAAAAACACGATTTGCGGTGTTCACTGTATCTCGGCTAGAAATTATCTGAAATCAAGTACCATTAAAATTTAGTCAAAGTATCATCAAATCCTCCCCCCTAGCGGTCTTTGATAATTTTTTTTTTTTCATTTCTAAATTTTTGATGGTCATGTAAAGTGAAAAGTGCTATTTTTCACGAAAAATTCCGCCATTTTGGGGGTGGAAAACCCCCTCAATGTAAAAAAAATCTCAAACTAACCCGTTGGGGGGAGGTATTTTATATGTAGAAAGTGTGTACCAAGTTTGAAATAAATCGGTCATGTAGTTTTCAAATGGCAGTGAACACGGACTTTGAAAAAGTTGTTTCGAGAAAAACGCGGCACCGGCTTGTTTGTGGATATTTTCGCGTACAAATTTCACGGAATGTTCTTGAAATGACACTTAACAATGTACAAAAGGTTTCAATAAATTTACTCTATCCATATAGATGAAAAAAATCGCAAAAAAGCGTTTTTTTTCACGCTGTAACCCTTACCCTCTCCTTAAGGTAGTACGAGCGCGCAATCTTGATTTCTACAGAATTTGTTCAAATTTTAACCATTGTTCATATCATTACGCATATTCGAGTGAAATTTCAGAACAGTCAACTATTTAGATTGGGAGATAATCGGTTTTAAAATTGCAACTTTCAACACCGCAAGATCTGTATTGAAATTTAGACAGAATAATTATCCGTAAAAAATATTTGTCCCCGATATTAAGAAGACATGGCAACACCGCGGAACAGTATTGTTCAATATTTCGAAAAAAAATAATCATCGTGTGCCCAAAGGCAAAAATGTTGTCATGAAAAAATATTTCCATTATAAATATTAATATTTTATATTGTTCGTGTTATCTTCATTAACAAATAAAAGTATTGGTTCATTCATAACTAATTAAAAACTTTGTTCGATTAAAAATTACTTCGAAATGAAAATTTGTGTTGCAGTATTATTTCAAATATGCCGCGCAAACTCACGTAATTGGATACGTGGAACGTTGCGGTGTTGCCATATGTCTTCTCATTATAGGGGACAAAGATTTTTTACGGAAAATTATTCTGTCTAAATTTCAATGCAGACCCGCAGTGTTCAAAGTTGCAATTTTGAAACACATTATCTCCCAATCTAAATAGTCGACTTTTCTGAAATTTCACTCAAACATGCATAATGATATGAACAACGTCTGGTTAAAACTTGAACAAAATCTATAGAAATCAAGATTGCGCGCTCGTACTACTTAGGCCACAGTAACGGGTATGAAATCATGTGCGATTTTGAGAATTTGTTTTTCGTATGAAAAAGTGATTCACTCTTAAAATTAATTACACATCTATTTAGTACGAATATCAAGATGTTAGAAATTTTTTTTTCCATGTGCAAAATGGCCGACTACTAATATTTTCTGTTAAATTTTTTTTAGGCGCTCCGCGGCGCGACATTTATCATCCACAATTTTTCACCTAGAACAAAAAACAAAAATTCTCGTCAATCTACATTAAAATACCTAGAGAAGTACGTACGGAATTAAAAAAATATTGTTTTATTCAAAAGTTGTAGGTATTTGAACTTGAGAAATGAATTTTCAGTGAAAAATTTCGTTACAACGGCTCATAAACTGCTGATAAAATGAAAAGTTTTCGATTAATCAGAAATTCCGCACGTACTTCTCCGCGAAATGCAATTAGGAACATGACTTTTAAATTTGAAGTAAATCGAGTGAAAATTGTTGAAGTTGTTTGTCACGGCAATTGGAAAAAAGCTGTTTCGAGAAGTTTCGAGTAGTCGGCCATTTTTTACATCGAAAAAAATATATATATATATTTACCAACAGCTTGATATTCATACTAAATAGATGTGTAATTAATTTTATGAGTGAATAACTTTTTCATACGAAAAAAATTGTTAAATTCGCACATGACTTTATACCCGTTACTGTGGCCTAAGGCCTTAAAGCGATAATTCCATTGTTTTTTTTTTTTTTTTTTTCTCGAAAAGTCGTCGAAAAAAGCCGAAAACGAGAATCTTTCACACGTCGAGCGTGAGAAAAATGAAAATTTCCGTCGGACGATCGCCGATACGATGTAACGCGTGAATAAACCGCGGATTTTTTCTTTGTGTTTCAGGCAAACCGGGTGGGCGGAATCAGGTACGCCGTCCGACCGCTCGAGCGTACGACGACTTTTTTCCGCAAAGCCAAATAATTCCGCCGATTCCGCTTCATTCTTCGAATTTAATACGTTTTTTTTTTTCTTCATCTTTCTCGATACGTGTACCAATGATATACGAAAAATAAAATAAATCGCACGAGTGCATGGTACCACAATTGTTGTCCGAAATTTTTGTCGTTCTTTGGGACGCCACGTGGCGTTACGTTCCATTGACGATGATAACCAAAGCAGTTCGCAGGCTTCTTTGATCCCGTGGCTTTTATCGTCCACAGAATGGCTCCCAATAAATTTCTGTTCGTTCTCTGCGCATATCGTTTTGATGCAGTACCATTTCATTCGATTTCCTCGCGTCTTTTTCTCCACTCCACTTCCACGGGAATTCCGCCTGCAACGTCGAAGAGACAGAATTGGGCGTAACGAGTGAGATCATTTTTAAGGGGCTGTACCAGTGTGAACGCTGAAAATTTGGGTGATTTTCGGGAATTTTTTTGGAAGAAAAGTACTCAATTAAATGTTTCGGAAAATTAAGAATATATTTGGCTATATTTGACCTATATTGCATAATGTTTTCATAGAAAAATATTGAGATCCAAGCGACTTATGCGCTGCATTCGGAGGCGCAAAAAAAAAGTTCCTCCACTGCTGACAATGTACATGAAGTTTGCATCGTTGCTATCCAACGGTTTCATTTTTTTTTTCGATTTTGTTTGGTTGGTCCCGGTGGCCGTAAATATTTTTTATTCATTTTACCATATTTTTTTAGCAACTAGAGCCGAACTGACCAAGAAAAAATAGGAAATTACAAAATCGAAAAAAAAAAAAAAAAATGAAACCGTTGGATAGCAACGATGCAAACTTCATGTACATCTGCTGACATGATCCCGGCCGATTGAGTAGCTGAAACCGAAAAAGGAAAAATGTCGTTGAACTGAAAGGTATTTCCTGTACAATGACGTAGGATTTTCGAAAAATAACGAAATCTAACAAATTGGCGTAGTTATGAAAAAAAAGTCTGTTTTCTTGCCTATAAAATGGTCGTTCTTTTCAATGCCAAATCGTCAATTTTCGTCCAATCAAAAATATCCTACGTCATTGTGGAGTATATATATTCAAGAGTACTCAGTTCAAATTTGGAGTCAATCGGACAATTGCTCTTTGAGTTACAATGTCGGCAAATTTGAAAAATCTCATTTCGAGAATAACGCGTTTAAGGGGAGATACACACCTAGGAGCCGGGATAAAGGTCATTTTTGTGTATTTTTCCAAGGAAAACTATTTGAAATTTCGGATTGGGGTTTTAATTATCTAAAAGTATATACATTCAAAAATATGTTTAATTTTCTTTATTTAAAAATACCAAAAATATACAAGGACGTTGTATGATCCTTGGAGCGTCGTAAAAAAATCTGCGTACACGGTACCCACTGGCGTTTCTTCAAAAAGCATCTGAAAAAGAAAACCAAAAAGATTATTAAATTAGATACCATAATCTAGTACTTGTCATAGCCGATTTTGAAAATATCGATTTATGACAAAATGGCGGACGTTCGAATATAAATAGTGATTTTTGGGCCAAAAATTAGTTATTATTTTGCCTATAAAACAAAAACTAAGTAACGGAACAAAAAAATCCTATGACAAGTACTAGATAATGGTGTATAGAATAACCACAAAAAACCTCAAGGCAATCGGTTCATTGGTTTTCGAGAAATTTTGGGCACCGATTTGAAAAACGTGGTTTTCGAGAAAAACGCGTTTGAAAATTTGGGAATGAATAAATCATGAAATTCGTCAACTTTCATGGAATCATCGATACCAGGCCCATAGTGTAGGTCTTCTACGGTCGACGGAATGTTCATAGCTTCTAAATCCTCGACCTCGACCATCTAGATGTATATCTCCCCTTAAAGTTTTAACTATCGATTTTTGCAAGATAAAATGATATTGATATAAATGATATAAATGATAATGATATTCTTAAAAGTATAAACTGTCGAAACAGGAAAAAAAAACTGTTTTTTTTTTCAAAGTGTCACACTGGTAAAGCCCCTTAAGCGGCCACATCGACCAAGAGGCCCGAAAAAATTCCCAAATTCCGAATTTTTTTCGGGGAATTGGTTGCTCGAAAACAAACGCACTTTTTGACACAAAGGTGTTGGAATTGCAGTTCAGTAAAATTCCCACGGTTTTCACGATAAACATTTTATTTGTTATTCATTTTATCCAGAAGTCTTCTTTTTAACCTTAAATGTTGAGGAAACTTTATGAAAAAAGATCTTATGCAGAATTTTCATACAAACCAATTCGAACAGCTGACTGATAGTCTGCGGTGTAAAAAAAAAAATGTACTACGCATATCGTGCCAATTACTTGAAAAAGTTGCTTAGTTATTGTCGATTCATATCATTTGCAGAAATTACACGAGAAAAACGAAAAGCAGGTGATTAAAAAAAATAACACAAAATCCCGAAAACTGACTTTGACTGAACTGAAATTCTAGCATATAACAGGGCATGATCTGACCTATCGACAGTTGCAGGATTATCCATTCATAATAGGACACCCTGTATATCGAGAACCTTTAGGGACAACACCACTCTAGCGGCAGAAAATAAGGCCTAACTTTGACAATTTATTTTGGGAGTACGAAAAAACCGATAAGACTTCTTTTGAGAGGGTTTATTTAACACATATTAAAGTATCAAAAAAAAAAAAACTAAATTTATTATAATTTTCATACAAAATTACGGCGACGGAGCCCATATTAAAAAAACGTGTTTTTTACAAATAGCTTCACGGGAGGACGGTATTCTCGTAAAGTATATGATCTGGAACAGAAAATAAAAAAAATCTAATCCATATATTATTAGCTATGGGACTACGTAGGGATTTTTTTTTATTCAATTTTTAAAAGGTGGCGCACTTTGAAAGAAATAAATCGATCTTTTGCCCAAAAAATAAGCAGTAAATTGTTTATAAAAAAAAGTTTACATTTAATCAAAAAACGGCTTCGTACTCCCATAGAGAATGTTATTGTGAAGCTACTATCACGATTTTTAATCGAACCATGCAAAGGCGTTCGAGTAATCCGTCCTCTCAGTTTGAAAAAAGTGGTTTCGTGGAAACACGCGTTTAAAGTTGTACGAGCACCTAAATCGTTGACATTTTTGTTTACCTTTAAGGCGGGATATACATTTAGACAGCAAAAAAATAAGCAATATTGAGGGATTTTTTTAACTAAGAAATAATTAGTCTACAATTATCAAACTTTAGGTATACTTTGATAGTATATTTTAGTACACAAAACAATTTTTTTAAATTAATTCATCATCAAAATGGTTGAGCTGTGGCAGAGTGTTACAGCAAGTTCGCCGCGGGAGTTGCGAATCGGCGTGCACTCTAGCTTCCCGTAGATTTTGATTTTCAAAAAAGTTCAAACACTTTTCAGTTAGAACACGTATAGTTTCTATGTGACGGTAATTAAAATGAAGAAAATACTGATTTAAGAAAATGGCACGCATTTACAAAAAAAATCAACATTTCTCGCAACATTTCTGTCAAATGTGGATTAAAGAAGTAGTTTTTTTTTTCAATTTTTCAAAAACAATTCTCGCCAAGTAGAAGGTACCAATATAATCAATATTTCTACCTAGTTTCAACTCAATCGGCTTAAGGCGTTACCTCCACTTGTAGCGCAAAAAAGGCCTTTTTCATGAATTTTTTAAAAGCAAACTGCAAAACTTTTTTAATCGATCAATATACCATCTTAAAGAACACATCTTGAAGAACTTTCAGTAATTTTTTTATTGAAAAATATTACATTGTTTAGTGGCAAATGGCCGTCAATGAAATAATGTTTTTATATACACGGTTTGCGGTGACCAACATTGCGGCGAAGTGGATCATCTGAAAAAAAAAATGCGGATGGATTTAGTTAAATATAAGTAATAAACTAGTCTTTAATCGAAGGATTTTAAAAAATATTCATTTTTCACAAAATGGCGGACAGTGAAAGTTAATGGTTCGATTTTAACGAAAAAAAACGGCCGGTTTTTGGCTATAAAACGGCAATTTTTTTCGAAAAAAAAAAATCGAACGATTAAAGACTACATTTTTATGTATTAAATAAGCCTGCAAAATTTCAAGAAGATCGGTTCATTGGTGTTCGAGTAATCTTGGTCACCGACTTCAGAAATGCCATTTTGAGAAAAACGCGTTTAAAGTTTCAATTTCACAACGGATTCTTCTCTTTCAACGCTCATATCTCAGTCAATTTTGTTCGGATCGACTTGAAATTTTCAGGACATATTCTCAGATACTTATACTTCAAAAAAATGCAATAAAAAAATCGATTTTTTCAAAATCGTAAGTGGGGGTAACTTGCCTTAACCCCTTAATAGTTTTTGAGTAAAATCCTGCACGCCAATTTGGATAATGGAGTTTTGAGAAAAAACGCGTTTGAAGTTCACGCCCGCTCCGAATCCGAGCGGTGAGGCACAGCGTTGACAGGCTGTAACGTTTGAAGTTTTTAGAATTTTGCTTTGAAACTTTGGGAAAATATTCTACATATATAGTTCTATCGTTCAAAGAAAAAAAAAGAAATCGCTTTTTTGATCGTTGTAATGGCGTTGAAGTTTGCATCGTTGGAACGCAACGAAACTTTCGTTTTACATTTTATTTTCCATATTTTTATTGTTACAGGCGATCTTTTTTGATAGATTCATAATATAGATCGTTAAAAAAGTATCTTGAAAAATAATTGAAGAACTTTTGTCGGTGAAATGTGCCAAATAAAATTAAATTCGTTGCAGTCTTGCAAACTTGAGCATCGTTCGTTGTAATGTATATTCCGCCTCAATCTGTGATGCCTGCACCATGAGGGATAACACCATCCTAGAGTGATGTTATCCCTCAAGGGAGTTCACTACGGGAACATTTTCGAAAAATCGTTTTGTTTGGAAACACTTTTAAAAAATATTTCGAAACTTCAAAAACATGATGGATATTCGTTTATAGCTGAAAAAAAAACAGTTTAAAAATAGTATTATTCTCTACCAATAGGTGGCATTAGATTACGGAAAAAACATTTCATCAGCTGTAGCGTCTATAAAACGTCAAACACGTTTTTTTCCCTTCATAATCATGTTTTTGAAATCGGCACGCAGCAGAACTCGAACAATTTTCGTCCAATCGACTTGAAATTTTAACTGCAGCTTCTCAGATTGCTTTAACAGTCAATTACGAGCGCTTTTTTCGATTAAGTGAAAATTGTAAAAATATGTCACTTTTAATATGAACATTGTGGTCGAAAAAACGACCGTTTTTTCCAACTCGTCTCTATTTTTTTTTCATAATCCCCCCGTACTTGACTGCTGAAATTGTAAAAAATATGTCACTTTTAATATGAACATTGTGGTCGAAGAAACGACCGTTTTTTCCAACTCGTCTCTATTTTTTTTTCATAACCCCCCCCCCCGTTAAAATAACTAACGAAATATTTCACTCTTAGTTCGCGGATTAAATTTACGACAGTTGTACTGCGTGCCGGGGAGAGGGTTGCATGAAAACCACTCGTGCGCCGCTATTTTGTATTCTTTTGACAAATAATTTTTTGTCCTACCTATATATAAAAAATAAAGCCTGAAAGTTCTTTTGGCCATGTATTTTGAACATGCCTTTCTTTGAAAAAAATTCCAAAGAAAACGGTCGAAAATGGGCAGTTGCAGTGGTGTACTCCCTTAAAATGAAACACCGAAAATACAGAAAAACAACTAAAACACGGCCACCGACAGATTACGAAGTTTTTTTTCGCGTCGTTCGCCGGTGGACTGTCTCCAGCTTAAACGGTCCGTCCGAAATCTAAAAACCAAACAAGTTATTCAAGTTAACAATAAAAACGGGTCGTTGACGATCGTCGATTGAAAAATTAAAAAATTCAACAAAGTGGCGACGAATTGAAACTCGAGCATACAAAATCTATGAAAAAAAAAGTCATCATTTTTACGTAACTATCGAAAAATAAAGATCGTTTTGAAAAAAGTGAGATCGTCAACGACCTTTAAATGTTTCTTATCGTATCTCCTGTAAATTTGGAAACAATCCACAAAGTGGTTCTTGATACTATGTCCACCGACTTTGAAGACAGTGTTTCGAGAAAAAATGCGTTTTAAGTTTGAAGTATGGTGCTGCTACCGCTCGCGCGGTCGACTGTTAGAGGCTGTAACTCATTCAATATTACGAATATTTCAATGAAATATTCAGGGTATATAGCTAAAAGGTGATACTATCGAATAAAAAGATTTTCGGAAAATGCAATTTTTTGACCCATTTAGGTAGCTGTATCCCGTTGGTTGTTAAAGGGATACCAGATAATTGTAGATCCGACTTAGAATTTTCATCTTGGAATATATAGAATATACCGGGCGATTAGCAGCGATAAGCAGTATAAATATTTTCTAAGCTATCAGACTTGGGAGAAAGCTTTCCCTACAAAAGTTGCAAGGATCGAAGGGGGTCGCCGAGTCGTGGCTACGAGGTTCATCCACGTGGAGGCGCTTCGGAGATTTCAAAGTCACATCTATTTGTTTTAATGGGACCACTATTTTTTTTTACTTATAATTTTATCGAGGAACATGAAATACATTCACCTAGAACATTTCAAAATGATGTATAAATCATTATTTCAATTGCAAGTAATAAAATCAATAATAATACTTCAATTATCTGCAATAAAAATCATATATACATGGGAGAATTCTTTAAAAATAATTATTAATAAATTAATTATTTGCAATTAAACGAATTATATATATATATGTGTGTGTGTGTGTATATATATATATATATATATATATATATATATTCGTATTAATTGTACTGTCTTATTAATCATGTCAGTCAATATGAAAGGTGTAAAATTTATTTTGACGGAATAAGGAATTTTAAGGAAGATGAGTGAAAAATCGTTTAAGGCGTTACCCCCACTTGTAGCGCAAAAAAGGCCTTTTTCATGATTTTTTTAAAAGAAAACTACAAAACTTTTTCAATCGATCAATATACCATCTTAAAGAACACATCTTGAAGAACTTTCAGTAATTTTTTTAGTGAAAAATATTACATTGTTTAGTGGCAAATGGCCGTCAATGAAATAATGTTTTTATATACACGGTTTGCGGTGACCAACATTGCGGCGAAGTGGATCATCTGGGAAAAAAATGCGGATGGATTTAGTCAAATATAAGTATAAACTAGTCTTTAATCGAAGGATTTTTAAAAATATTCATTTTTCACAAAATGGCGGTCAGTCAAAGTTAACGGTTCGATTTTAACGAAAAAAACGGCCGTTTTTTGGCTATAAAACGGCCATTTTTTTCGAAAAAAAATCGAACGATTAAAGACTACATTTTTATGTATTAAATAAGCCTGCAAAATTTCAAGAAGATCGGTTCATTAGTGTTCGAGTAATCTTGGTCACCGACTTCAGAAATGCCATTTTGAGAAAAACGCGTTTAAAGTTTCAATTTCAGTTTACACGAAGAAAATATTTTTTTTGTAAACTTACATAGAGTCATCTATTCCGGGCATCAAAAAAAAACTGCACTTCAAATTGCACTTAAAAAAAATGCGATAAAAAAAATCGATTTATTCAAAATCGCAAGTGGGGGTAACCCCTTAAGCATTTATTTCTATGTACATTAGCAAATTTGTGTACCAAATTACAAGAAAAAATATTAATAATTCAGGAAGTTATAAACAATCTCGTAAAGGAACTTTTAACGTGAGGGGCTCAACGGTGCATTTGATTTTGGCCACCCATTTCATCTGAAACAAAAAAAAACAAGTTTCTTTTTAAATTAAAATAGATAATATCGGCTAAGATTTGATCAATTTTTGTTGTTGTTGTAGTGCGTCAATTGTCATAAAATTTTTTTCAATTTTTTCTTTGATTTTTCCAGGAAAAATGATATTGTTAATAACTATTTTTTTTTAAATGTTCAGAAGAAAAACGTCGGTCAAGACTAAACTACTATTATGCTGAATAGGTGTACCAAATTTCGAGTCAATGGGTTCAGGAGATGTTGAGAAATCGTGTACACCGTTTTGAAATCGATAGTTTCGAGAAAAACGCGTTTAAAGTTTGACTAGCATTTCTATCGTTGCAATCATAAGCTTACCTTCAATCTTGCGATTTCTGCACCATACGTTGGACCTTACTCTTCAATTTGAGTACGGACCTTAGTCTGCTTTTTCACAGCAGCCGAACCCCTCAACTATTCGTATTATCACTATCATTATTAAAGATTTAAAATTAGAAGATTTAAAAGTAATTTACCCTGAAACGTATCGATCGCAAGATTATTTGAAAATGTACCGATATCACGAAAAAATTAAAATCGTACTGATTGACACTTTTTTGCACGCAGCCTCGCCGAGAGTTTAGACCTGAATGCACTATTGCGCTCGGATTTGTCGAGATACGTGAGTAAAGAGCAAGAACTCGAGGCGGCCAATCAAATGCTCAGGGACGAGCATCAGGCGTTGCAGCTCGCGTTCGCAGCTCTCGAGGAGAAGCTCCGAAAAGCTCAGGTAATTGCTCTGGAATTCGAAAAGAATTTTTTAAAAATGGATGCATTTTTGATCGACGAAATAAGACGATTGAAATATACAAGATATATACGAGGTTGAAGTTTGCATCTTTGGAATGCAATGGAAATTAATATTTTCGTATTTAATCGATTTCTTTTGGCACTTTTTGCCTACAAAAATCACTCGACCATTTTTTTCAAATATTTAGCAATCTACGATATAAATCGGTTAAAAAAATATTCCATAATAATGAAAATGGCGGAAAAAATGTAAAATGCACTTTTATTGCGTTCCAACGATGCAAACTTCGACACCATGGATATATAAAAGGTTTAAGGGGTTAGGCCACTCTAGAGACCGAAAAAAGGCTTTTTGGGGATTTTTTTTCAGAAAAACTACAATATAAATCGAGATTACGAAAATGGGTGTTTATCATACATATCAGTGAGGGTATACAATAATTTTTTTCTGCAAAAATCCCCGAAAAACCTATTTTTTCGGCCTCTAGAGTGACCTAAGGCCTTAAGATGATCGAAGAGGAAAGACAAAAATAAAAAGGCAAATAGTTATTATAAGCGGATATTTCCCACTCCGCAAAAAGCGTTTTCGTCACTCTTGCCTTTCCAATGACTGGCGAATGTCGAACATTGATGCGTCGACGTATTTTTTTTCAGGAAGAAAATCGCCAACTGGTCGAACGCTTGATAAAATATAAAGCTAAAGACGCGGACAAGATGAACGAGGAAAATGACAATTTCCTGAAGTAAGTTTTTCACCACCGTGATCTTCATTCCTCTGTTAGAAAAATATACTTTGAATTTATTAGTACGGCGAATATATTAATTTCTTTTAAATTAAATCGAATACATTCATTTTATCGTATTTGGGTTTATTTTATTTGTTCTATTTTTAAACACTTATTGCTATTTTTTAAAGTTGATTTAATTGACCTTTTTAGATACCGTACATTTTATACATTTATTACAATGGAATTTATTTTATTTTCAAAATTTGTCTTTATTTTATTCGAATTTTTTATTTGTCGTTACGTTTAATTGTTTAGAAAATTGTACCGTTATAAAAGTATTATACGTAAATATACATGATATCAATAGCTAAATAATAAAAGCCAATAACATATTTTTGTTACGTTATACATATATAAGTGTAAACATTTTTTATCATCATAGCTTTTATCGTTTTATTATTTATATATTGATATTTCATTCACAAATTTTACTCATTCTTCCGTTTTATCGGTTTTTGCCGACATCTGAGTTTAAACATTTTTTATTAAACTTTACGAGGAGGAATTAAATTTTTTTCATTGATTAAAAAAAATTACATACGTTTTTTCCATTATAATTTTCTCATTTTGGCTATTAACCATCTTGACGTGTCAGAAAAAACGAAGATTTGCGATTTCGTTATAAGCCGACCTTTTTTCAATTCACGTCTCATCGATATTCCCACCGCAATCTCAAGGGGAATTTTAGGAAAAGTTACGTTCACGTTTTCAATGTTTTTCGATCGAAAACATCGAAATTTTCGATGTTTCGACCGTTATCCGAAAATTGTGGGTTGTCCCGTATTTATCGTCCATGCGTCTCAGTTATTCGTCAATGTCGTCCACGTCAAAATTCCTCCGGAATAGCATTTAGAAATTTGTGTTCCCTTGTGATTTCCTCAACGCTCCGCTCGCTTTTCCCCACCAATCTTAAGTATATACCTTTAGTCGACGAAAAAAAATGCTGACTTTCATGATTTTTTTTTCAAAGGACAAATTTTCTCACCGTTTTTTAGACTCAGGGTCTAAAAAACTTTACTACTTTTTTTCTAAATCTTTGAGCCTAAGTCTGAAAAACTTTTTTCCTAAGTTTTTCAGACTTAGGGTCTACAAAATTTTATTATTACTTTTGGCTGTTACATGATATATTTTTAATTAATCATTAAAAATAGCGGAGGTATGGATTAATATGAAAAAAACCAACGAAGATTTTTCTTTCATTAACACTCTACGCAGAATGTGAACCGAGAAAAAGTGAGAAATGTTGAAAATTTATAAAATCGCACGCTTTGAAACAAAAATATTGAATTTTCCGAAAAAAAGGGCTACATTTTGCGATAAAAAAACACCGTTTTTGAAAAACTTTTAGGTTCAAGTTTTAGAGAATAAGGTTAGAAATATTCATAACATTTTTTATCAGAATCGGTCGATTAGTTTTTTAGCTATACGTCACGCCAGTTTTGAAAAGGCAGCTTAGAAGGCCGTGCCAGACGTCCGCCATTTTTTAATATTAATAAAATTTAAAAAATACCATGTAGCAGCCAAAAAAAGGAATCTCAAAAATCGTGAAGAAATCTCTCCTTTAAAAAAAATAATCATAATCAGCACATTTTTTCCTCGCCTAAGGGTATCAACCTCTTTAGCCAAAATACAAGGTACGTCGTCATCGTGATAATTGCCTGGGTCACTTCCGGCGAGAAATACGCACCTGGGTGGTGTGCACGACATGTCACGAATAAATTAAGGCCTTATATACGCGATTTCGCCGATTTTCGAAGGTACTTTTCTAGACGCGGTTAAAAAAAAATGACGCATATATTGACGACATTTTTTTACAGATCATTTATGCACATGGTTAAGTATATGTAAAAAAAATAAGACATCTCAAAAATGAGACATATCTCTCGATGTGGGTGTCTGAAAAAAATGGACATATTTATAATTGCATAATTAATGTATCTTCAGTGTGAACCAACAATATTATTTTTAAAAAAATATTATAATAAAAATTCGAAACTTAACATTTTTTTACTCAATTTTCTGTCGGTATTTTATTTTTTATATTTTTTTGTGTCATTGCAATTTTTGTTTCTGTGGTTCACACGATAGGTGATGATACTAAGAATATGTCGTAAAAATTTCAATGCGATCTGAACCTTCGTCCAAGAGTTAGAACTTTCACAAGGTTCGAAAAAGTGAATCGTGGAAAAACGGTTTTGAAGTTGACGGTCGGGCGCGCCGCGCGGTATTTATTATAAACGCAATCTTACCTCATTTAATTAACAGAATTTTTCAATTCTGTAAAACTTCAAATATTCCTAACCGTTCGGGCTAATGGAATAAAAAACAATAAAAAAATGAAAAATTTTGAAATTTTTCGCGTATATAAGACCTTAACCGGACGACCGTTTCTCCGTTTCTCTTTCTTTCTCGTTCTCAAGCGTTCGTTTTCATACCGCAAATTTTAACCGTATCATCGTTAGCGAATTGCGAAAAAATTCTTTCGTTTCTCGATTTTTTCTACAAACCTTTTTTTTATTTCGAACCAGTCTAAAATCATTCGAACATCGTACACTGATACTTTTCTCGGGGGATCTGCAAACAAACATAATAATCTACGAAAGCGATAATAAAAAGTCAAACTTAAGAAATTGTGTGCAGCCCAGGATGCAACTTCGTCATTGGACAAATCCTGAAATTACGCTGTCGAATTTTGAACCTCCGCTCCTACCGCTCCTTCCGCTAATTGTTGGGAAAGGCTTGTACGCGATTTTTTTGCTCTTACTCTATTCCGGCCCATCTGAAAAACTACGAAAAGTGCGCGATTAATTAATTTTTTCGATCCGAGCATCGTGTGGTAATAAGTAAGCAAAAATATATACATATGTATATACATGTATGAGGAGAGGCTGAATAATTGTCGGCCTGAGGTACTAGCGAGGTAGTACTCATAGTGTCAGAGCCGAGAACTTTTCAGCCTGCTCTTGTGTATTAGAGGAGGCTGAAAAGGTGTCTGCTAATTTACTACAGTTACTCTATTGGCACGCTTGCACATCAGGCCGAGAACTTTTCAGCCTCCCCTTACACATACATCAGGCCGAGAACTTATCAGCCTCCTCTTATGTATATATAAGGGGAGGCTGAAAAGTTCTCGGCCTGAGGTACAAGCGAGGTAATAGAGCTACGTCCCATGATTCCTTTTTTTGTTAGTTTTCTTTAACAGGAACCTATATTTTTTTAAGTAAAATCATATTCAATGCAAGGAAAGAAAAACATTCGTGTTTCGGAGATTATTTTGTTTTTTTCCGAGTTATCTCGATGTTCAATATAAATGGCACACGCTTCATATGTATACTCATATAGTACATGCCCCAGTGTATTTTTCGGTACCAAAAAAATTTTGGGAGAGCCTTCTCGTAATCGAGACGACGAGTGGGGAACAAGAGAAAGAGAGAAAGAGAGAAAGAGAGAGAGAGAGCTAGAAGAGGAGAAGAGAACGGCGGAATGAGAATTCGGCCGCACGCAAGATTTATATGTCAAAGTCTCGGTTATACGCTAGAAATAGTGTCCCCCAACGGGAAGACTCGGAGTAACGCATGCCACAAGAAAGCACAACACAGATGCAGATAGAGCTTGCTCCATGGATGTATATGAATGATC
Source organism: Ophion slaviceki (assembly GCA_944452715.1). NCBI lineage: Eukaryota > Metazoa > Arthropoda > Insecta > Hymenoptera > Ichneumonidae > Ophion > Ophion slaviceki. The sequence goes on along the minus strand of OX101786.1, from coordinate 6,989,059 downwards.
CCGAATCTCGTACAAAAAAAAAAGAATCGAAATAAAATAAAGGCAAGAAAGAAAGAAAGCGGAAAAACGAGAATTCTCTCTGTAAAAATAGAACGTGTGGTTTATTCGGATATTCTCCATGGACTTGCTGCGCTAGTCACGTCACGCCGCTTGACATTTTCGTTTCAGTGAGACTATTACCAGCCCGACAGCCTTTTTGATGCATACCATATCAAAATTCGGGTAAGTGACAAAGCGGAAGAACGGAAGAAAAAAAATATATATATATTGACGAACGGATGAATGGAAAAATCGGTTGGGAGAGTGCAAAATGAGGGGGTGGGAAAAAAAGAACACGAGAGCCTGTCACAAAAAGGATTTCGCTTTGCAGTGACGATCGAGCTTTTGGGGCTTGGTAGCCCGCTTGCTTTAGTTTCTTATTCTCTTCCGCTGTTTCCTTTGATCGAATTCCGCGCTAATCGATCCCGCCTGTTTCCTCCCGTTCGCTTTTGCGCCGTGTTTCGTGCTGACCAGTGCACGCGCTCGTTTTAACGCGATGTGTGTGATACACCCACTTGTGCTTTTTGTGCCCCACGTCTAACCTTCGATTCTCTACTTTTCGTGAGAAAAACAGTTTTGGAGGTTCAAAGTTTGGGAATTCAAACGGATTTGACAATGATCGATTACATTGCAACTCGGGCCGAGAATTTTTCAGCCTCCTCTTATGTGTACATATACATTCAAGAGGGGGCTGAAAAGTTCTCGGCCAATGCAGTATGAGAGCTCCATTGCCTCGCCTGCACCCCAGGCCGAGAACTTTTCAGCCATTACCGCTTCTGTTACCGACTGAGCGGGAGTCGCGACACCTTGGGGGGATTTGAAACAGATCGGGGCGCGAGAAAGAGAGCGAGAGAGGGGGACGGCGATAGTGACGTTGATGGCAGAGCGAAGGAGACAGGGATAGGGTGTTTCACATTAGATCGAGGTCTGTAGAACCTGTTTTACCGCTCGAGTCAACTTCTCGACATATTTCTGCTTGGTCGAAGCGAATTATTTAATCCTTCACTCAATTGTCGGATGGAGTGTGGGTTTTCCGGATTTAATGCGGAGGGAATGTAAAAATACGTATAAAAAATGGGTACATTCTGTTATCGATGGAGAATTGTAAAATAAAAATGGATACTATGATAATTGATCGTGAAATATCACCCACGAGGCAAAATTTTCGAGGCGGCAGAAGCAGCAGCGTATTAGTAACCTACTAGCATCGGTTTGGTGACTTAACTTGCCATTGGCTGCTGCCTTTTTACGGTCCATACAATGTCACCTTCAGGGGCGAGGGCTGCCATATTGTTACAGGTCTGAGTAAACCGACGAGCGCAGCGCCGCTAGAGCTTTGATCATTTTATCGGTTTCTAATCTAACGACGGCCTTGCATCTCGCTGAGTGGCTTTTCCCGTTCCCTTAACGCGTTTGCCTGCGATCACGTGGCCTGAACAACCGGCTCCGAATTTTCTTCGTCTTTTTAGAATATAAAAGTTTTTTTTTTTTATTAAAATAATAAAATAATTTTTATAAAAAATCTTCAACCCGATAAATTGTTGAGTAGAAAGCAAATTTAATTTTTATGTGCCTACCCAATTTTGCGAGGTTCCTTTTTACATTGAGACCAGATTGGATACAGCAACCGAATTTTTCAGGCCCTTTTATCAATATTCTTCAAGCAGGTCTTGATGGGGAAAGATTGAAGGAAAATGGTGCGATTTCTGGACCAAAAAATGACATGAAAAAAGTGCCTTGACGAAGGGGGCCAGCTCTTCTGGATTTACATAGCATGTAACACCTGACACGTGTCACTACCATTAGGGCCTCAGGCCACAGTAACGGGTATAAAATCATGTGCGAATTTAATAATTTTTTTTCGTATGAAAAAGTGATTCACTCATAAAATTAATTACACATCTATTTAGTATGAATATCAAGCTGTTAAAAAATATATATATACACGGAGAAAAATACGGCTTCAAATTCTAACACTGGTTGCCAGAATTGTAATATTCAGTGTTAGAAAAGTATAGCAGTTTACTGCCAGTTCGGAATTCTAAGACTTGTTTTAGAAGTGTAAAAATGATTCTCACACCGTACAGTAAAAATGATGCGTGCATATTACATTTGAAACTATTCTCGTATACTTTTCGTTAAATACCAACCTTCATTACACGCTATATTTTCATATGGATTTTACTATACGTATAGCATGAATCTTCGTGTATGTATAGATTTCACTATACGCAAAGTATAAATCTTCGGCGTATAGCGAAAAATATTATCAAGTTATTAGTAAAATGTGACTCTTTAGACCGTACTTTTTGTAGAATCACGTGGGCAAAATATTTTTTGAATACTACAAAACATCACAATATGCCGAATAAAATGTATCATTTGTATCAGTTTACGTGCCATATCGTAGGTTAAAATTTAAATTTCTTCATTATTGCTATACCATAATTACAATTTTTATCTTCCATTCAATACTTTTTGATATTTAATTATATTTTTTTAGAAGCATAGTATTAACGCGGTCCTCTAGTTTCTCGGCTGTTTTTTTACGGCTTTTTCAATAATTTTTTACGGGCAAAGCATCGAAATAATCAATCTCATTGTTTTTGCATAATCTTTATCAACATTTAAATAAGCTTTACAAATTTTTTGAAGTCAAAATATATAATAGAATAAACGTTATAGTGGCCGACAGGAAGACATCAAGTAAAAGAGGTGCTTGACGGTGACCAAGATTGCGGCTGTTCTGCTTATCTGACATCAAAAAACCAAACGGCATTTTAATCTTCATATTTAAGACTAGCGATTGAACTAGAGTGAATTCTAAATTACAAAAATTGACTTTTTTATACACTTTTGAAAATTACATTCTATTTTTTACTCATTTTTTCTTAAGTTTTTCGCTCGTACAAAAAAAAAAACTATCGAAGCAATCATGATAATCCTAGTTCAATCGCTGGCTTATAACATATTAAAGATGCTGTATAAATTTGAACAAGATCGGTGCAGTAGTTTCTGAAATATCGTGGTCACCGTTTCGAAAAATGGTGTTTCGAGAAAAACGCGCTTGAAAGTATACCTGCTCCGTATACCTGCTCCGTTCCAGGGCCGTAACTTGTGAACCACTTCGAATATCGAAAAATCCTTTGGCACACATTTTCTACACATGTTGTAGATGTGATTTATGAAAAAAAAATCGATTTTTTCGACCCGAGAAACTAGAGGACCGCCTTAAGACGGAATGACACCTCATCGCGGTCGGTATGGTAGAACAATTATAGATTCCCAAAAATCTCTAAAACGGCTCTTCAGATCCCGTCGAAACTTTGCCAAACGACGTCAAATAGATAGACGAATAGCTTCTAGCCCCTCAAATTTTCTGAATTTGAGAAAAAAAATGTAGATTGGCTTATCATAAGCCAATCTATTTTTTTTTTCTCAATTTTAGAAAATTTGAGGGGCTGGAAGCTATTCGTCTATCTATTTGACGTCGTTTGGCAAAGTTTCGACGGGATCTGAAGAGCCGTTTCAGAGATTTTTGGGTATCTACAATTGTTCTACCATACCGACCGCGATTAGGTGTCATTCCGTCTTAATTCTAAACTTCGAGGCCCCTGTTTTCTCCGTGTATATTTTTTTTTCGGTGTCCAAAATGGCCGACTACTAATATTTTCTTTTGTTATCTTTTATTAGGCGCTCCGCGGCGTGACATTTAGCATCCACAATTTTTTACCTAGAACAAAAAACAGAAATTCTAGTAAAAAAAAGTAAGTACGTACGGAATTTAAAAAATATTGTTTCATTCAAAAGTTGTAGGTATTCGAACATAAGAAATGAATTGTCAGTGAAAAATTTCGTTATAACGGCTGATAAACTGCTCATAAAATGAAAAGTTTTCGATTAATCGGAAATTCCGTACGTACTTCTCTGCGAAATGCAATTAGGTACATAACTTTTAAATTCGAAGTAAATCGAGCGAAAATTGTTGAATATATTTGTCACGCCAATTGGAAAAAAGCTGTTTCGAGAAGTTTCGAGTAGTCGGCTATTTTGTACATCGAAAAAAAATATATAAATTTTCTAACAGCTTGACATACTAAATATTTGTGTAATTAATTTTATGAGTGAATCACTTTTTCATACGAAGCAAAATGTTAAATTCGCCCATGATTTTACACCCGTTACTGTGGCCTAAGGCCTTAAGTTTTCGCATTTCGATTTGTCACTAACTGCTTCAAACGAAAGCTTGACTCCCGTCGATTCAAGTTACGACGTTCAAAGTATGCAAAAACATCCAAAATGAATTTTCAGGCGGATTTTTCTGAATATTTAACAGCGAAGTAACTGTGATTAATTGGAAAATGACATTTTCCCTGGAACGAATCACCGCATTGAAAAAAGCTCACTGGACATTGCGTCATTGATCAAACGGACTAACAGTAGTTCGCGATAATCACAGACCCATTTTGCATTGACCCTCGCCATTGCGAGATTTAATTTTACACGATATTCGGCGTTGTCCACGCGGAATTTCACGAAAGTTTCGTCGTTGATGTCTCGTTGCAGGAAGAGGCAAGCGAAGGTCCAGAAGGACCTGGAGGATGCGGCCAAAGACACAAGAACGGTCAGTCCCGATCGAACGAGCTTGAAGGAAGGGATTGGTCTACCGACCGCGGTCCCCTCCACCGTCGCCGTCAAATTTGTACGTTGATATCACACAAAATACACACGAAAAGCTTGCCTCATGAAAATTCTCGATCCCTCTTTGTGCCCTTTTTGTGCCCCTCTTTTGCCCAAAAATTGTGCCCTCTTTTGCCCGGACTTCAACGAAAAAACGTCCTTGTTTGCGATTTTTTTCCCCCTTTGACCCGACGACAGAGAAAATGACTATTTTTTTTGCGGAGTGACGAGAATCATTGACAAAGTTTCACGAGAAATTGTCGAAGTTTTAGTTCTACACTTTCCCCGGTATGTTGCATATTGAGCCAAATGTAAAGATGGCCTTACCATTTTTTTTTCAACGTTCTGTATTTGTAAATTAATTGCCTGCATAGGATGAACAAAATGCAGACATAATCATGTGGAGGATTGACGAATGAACACAATAAACGGTTGATAAGATTTTCACGAGTTCTTGTACCCGTCCGTTTAGTGCAGATATTCGCAAAACGTGGTAAATTTAGTGCATTAAAAATCCGCGTATTTGCAAGCTTACGAATACTGTAGGGCCTCGATTTGGCGATCGAGGGGTGGTCCGTGGGGGACCGAGCGCAAATTACGTAACGCAATTGAGGGGGGGGGGGGTCAAGGTTTGCGTTACGTCACGATTTTAAAACTGCCAGAAATAGTAAAATTTCTGCATGTTCAAGTTTTTAATTTAAATCTCGAGTGCAATTTTACCGTGGACAGCTCACAGCTTGCTATACGCAATGTCAGTTGAGGGAGAAAATCACTGTGCAAGAACTTGCGCAGTAGCTTTCCCACATCCCCAAAGCAAAATTTGAAGGACATTTTTTTTTATAATTCTTCAAAGTACATGTATTGAAAAATATGGTGGCAAAATTTTTATTCACAAGTCCGAAAATTGACGGTTATAGTCACTTAAGTGAGAACATTTACAATAGATAAAGTATAAAGCACGGGTTCTTATTATTTTGTGAACTATCATGAAGATGAAGAACCGTCATATCGCCCGCGACTAGATACTTCAATGTAAGTATCAATATTCTAGAAAAAATCGTAACTTTGTATCAAGAACCACGGAACGAAAACTTTGAACGCGTTTTTCTCGAAACTAATTTTTTCGACCTTGTCCGAGCGAATACTTCAAAACTTATCAACCGACTTTCAATTTTTTGAAAACATTTTTTGTAATCGCAGTGACTAAGGCCGCACGTATCCGCGTTTTTAACATTTGATAATTACTATTTTTAAGGACTGCTTGAATACAGAAAAAGGGCTCTGAAAGTAGAAAAAAATGATCAAACTGTCGGCATTTTGTAAAAAAATAAAAACAAAAAAAAAACGGCTACGCATAACGATAGCTACATTTGTGTAGATATCGATAAATTGTTGACTTTTAATTTACAGATAACCTTTCATAAAGATATCGATGGGATAATGAGGAGAATTTTTTTTTTTCGTCGTCAAATGAAGGCCTATATGTCGGTTAATTTTCAAGATTTTGTCTTAAATATTGGTATAAAACTAGATGAATATATACTTCATAAAATGAGTATAAACCCGATCCTTTTACCATTAGTTATGTCTATGAAAAAAATCGCAATTATTGACGACAAAGCACCCGTTACGTAACGGAATGGGGGGAGGGGGTTCTAGCCAAGCGTTACGGTTCCGTTACGTGGGGGGTAAAAATTGGGAAATTTTTCGTTACGTAATTTGTGTACGCCCCCTGTCCGCGTGAGGCTCGCTGGGGGCCATAGCTGCGTACTTCCCACCCGGCAGATCACGTGGTGGGGAGCCGTACCGCGATAGGCAAAGCACTCCTCCACCACGCGCCGCGATGGGCGGAACGTCCCCCCACCACGGGCCGCGATGGGCGGAGCGTTCCCCCACCACGCGCCGGGATGGGCGGAGCGTTCCCCCACCACGGGCCGCGAGTTACTCTGCGCTTCACAAAATCGAGACCCTACTGTACCGCGCATATAAAATCTGAAGGAAAAATTCACGACGCGCAGCCCGTTACGGACCTAACCAACGAGGACGGCTACGTTACTTAGCGAATTAAATTGTCAGGTCAGGGAGGAATTCTGCCATGCTGATTACCGCATGTGTGAAACAACGGATTGAAAAATCGCTTACTCCATCTACGTTCTTGTCAATCTGTTTCAAAGTTAACATAAGTTGACAACAGTTATTTTAGAATATTTTGAAGCAACGCCCGAAACGAGTCAGCACCTTACTTTATTTGCGCCGTCTGTGTATTGTTCGAAACCTTGCAGAACGCGCACGACGGGGAGGTGAGCGCCGTTAAGTGGTCACCGATCGACAGGATCCTCGCAACTGGCGGCGCCGATAGAAAAATCAAGCTGTGGGACATTGGCAAAGGTAATTAATTCAAAATTACGTTAATCAAAGTCTCGTGTTTTTATTCACCGATTTCTCCCAATCAACTGAATGATATTCACATTGCGACCACTTATCGGATCTATAGTTATTTCCTAATATCGGTGGAGCGGTGGGGGGGGGGGCTGCAACAATAATCAATTGTTTTGTTTCTCTAAACCCCGAGTACTAAAACGTTCGTTCTCTCCGCTTATTACCTCCTCGCGTTCGCACTCGACAACATGGCGTCCCACAGTTTTTTTCGCAGTTTCCCTGTGCCCTCGTGGGCCGGGAAATCGAGAAGGGACAAGTGGTGGGCGTGAAAGTGAAATGTATAATTTCATAACAGTCAGCAAGGGCGTAGTAATATTCTTAAAAATAAAAACAAAAAATGTTTAAATAAAAAAATTACTAAAATAAAAAAAATTAATAGAAAAAATTCCAAAAATTGAAGAAAAATAAATAAAAATAGAAAAATAAATGTAAAAATTGAGATATTATGCTTTACAAAATGTTATATATTTTAAAAAGTTCTGTCAAGTTTTTTTCGAATAAACGTCGCTCGATTCGAATAAATTAAATTGCAGAATTGCACAATATGTACTGTTCCTTTAGCCGGTTGTACATCTCAACGTAGTGTCTCTCGTGCGGCGCGATGTACGCGCACGGCCCCCGCTGTACCGGCTCTCGAGTATAGATCCTCGTGTATTTACTCTTAAACACCTCAGCAACACGAGTATCGCGTGCAACGAGCGGGAGGGAGAGTTTCGCGTCTACAGAGGTAAACCGCGAGAAACTCCGGTGCCCTGCGCTCTTCTTGTTATATTTATATATGCGCTCTCGGGCTTGCGGGACTCTTTGCAAATATATATATATATATGGGATGAGGGAAGATCCGCGTGAATTATAGCGCCTACGGTATACACACGTTCCACAACGTTGTCGTTCTCTCGTTACAACGATAGGCGACAAGTATTTACCTGGCGTTATTTACCACACTCGCTACACTTGCGCTCTCTTTCTCGGTGCCTCCTCCCCCCGCTGCCCCCCGTTTCTCTTTTAATCTTTCGTGCTTTTTCTCAAGCTGTCTTCTCTCATTATTCTCACGCTCTATTTTCTTTTAACCGGTTACACCTAGCTCGGGACCGAAAAAAAGAGAAATTTTCGTAATTTTTTTTTCCGGGAAAAGTGTGCAGGTTTTTAACTTTTTCTAGTTTGTAAATGAAATGCGTTACAGACGTGGAATTTGGATATTTTGTGTAGAATGATGACCCAAAAGCGGATACTCAATTAGAAATTCGAGCAAATTATTTTTTATGGGAGTCCCATACATGAAAAAAGAGCAGAAAAAAATTCTTTCCCTGGCATGAGGAGTGTCGCTGGATAAAGATCATTGAGCAGAGTATAAATACATTTTTTTTTAAATCTTAAAACATAACGAAATGGGTGCCGTCAATGTTGTCAGTTTTAGGCCATTTTTGTTACGGGATCTATCTGAAAAACTGAATTAGTTAGGAATTTGGGATTTCTGTATATTATGTACCATATACGGTATTTAAGGCGTTACCCCCACTTGTAGCGCAAAAAAGAGGCCTTTTTCATGAATTTTTTAAAAGAAAACTACAAAACTTTTTTAATCGATCAATATACCATCTTAAAGAACACATCTTGAAGAACTATCAGTATTTTTTTATTGAAAAATATTACATTGTTTAGTGGCAAATGGCCGTCAATGAAATAATGTTTTTATATGCACGGTTTGCGGTGACCAACATTGCGGCGAAGTGGATCATCTGAAAAAAAAATGCGGATGGATTTAGTCAAATATAAGTATAAACTAGTCTTTAATCGAAGGATTTTAAAAAATATTCATTTTTCACAAAATGGCGGACAGTCAAAGTTAATGGTTCGATTTTAACGAAAAAAAACGGCCGTTTTTTTTCGAAAAAAAAAATCGAACGACTAAAGACTACATTTTTATGTATTAAATAAGCCTGCAAAATTTCAAGAAGATCGGTTCATTAGTGTTCGAGTAATCTTGGTCACCGACTTCAGCAATGCCATTTTGAGAAAAACGCGTTTAAAATTTCAATTTCAGTTTACACGAAGAAAATTTTTTTTTTCGTAAACTTATATAGAGTCATCTATTCCGGGCCCATACAGAAGTATGGGCCCGGATGATACTTCAAAAAAGGATACTTCCTTTGAATGATACTTCAAAAAAATGCAATAAAAAAAGCGATTTTTTCAAAATCGCATGTGGGGGTAACCCCTTAAACAACAACTACTGAAAACGCCGATTCATAATGTAGTACATATGGGTCATTCCATGTCAAATCGACAAATTTTTTACCTGACCCCCTTTGATTTCGCTGAAAATTTTCTATCTTTTTCTACCCCCCGAAAGTTATTTTTCAGAATTTTTTCAAATTTTTTTCCCGACTCAAAAAAAGTTATGAATTTTTGAAAAAAACCGCTCTTTAATTTTTAAATTGCCAGAACTTTTTCAAAAATTGACCGTTTGGGAACTTTTTTTTCAAAATTTTTGTTTTTAAATGTAGTTTTCGAAAAAAAATATGAAAAAATTTTCAGAATCCCAGATATATGAAATATTTTAGTTTTTTTGAAAAAACCGTAATTTTCTCAAAGTCCGACCGTTTTTTTTTTTTTGCTCTAAAAATACTTCAACTAATTCTGCAATGATCCCCGTTAATCAAAAGATGTGACGACAATCACTTCTAATTTTTTTTCTTGATTATAAAAAAATTTTTGTTGAATTTTTGCTGATTTTATATAACTTTGTTATGAAATTTTTTTATTTCCTCGTGAAACCTCAAAAGTTAAAAAATAAAATTTTTTATTGTATACATAATACAATACATTTATAATGAAAACGTATAAAATTATTGTTATTTAAATGTTAACAATACCAAATGACTTATTTTTGGAGTCGGTGCCAGCCAAGAACGAGAGATTGACGTCACGGTAGAAACGAGATTGCACATTTAAAAAAGACTGTAGATCGTATATTTCATTTATTTTTCTTCGCCTCCTTTTTTGCTGCGAAAAATGTGTCAATATTGGCAATTGGCTGGTACCGACTCCAAAAACAAGTAATTTGGTATTGCAAATATTTAAATGACTATATTTTTATATATTTCCATTATCAGCTTATAGCGGGAGTATATAAAGCTTTTTTCAGCTATTATTACCCCATATGGTTTCAGTTTAGTATTACACAAGAACTAAGACGGACAAAAATCATTAGCTAATTAAATATCTAGTGGCAAAAAAACGTTAATTTGTCATATGTACGGAACCCTAATTAGTACAATCGTGCTGCATATTGGAATCGGAAAAAAATAGAAGGCTATTTTTTTGATAGGTGATTTTGTAGGTGCCGCGGGTGCTAAATCCAAGTTCGCCTAAAAATCGGGGTGTAGGGTTTTTTTAGGGGATGAAGGGGGTGGGGGTGGATTAATGCCAAAGTACAACCCCCACGAGGTTTGCGCCGGGAGACAAAATGCTCCGAAAAATCCGAGAATTATTTTTGTCCACAGCGCCGAAGTCGCAGAAGTTCATTTTGAGGGTGAAAAAGTGGGGTGATTTTTTTATAAATCAGTTTTAATTCGATAACTCTTTAGGAAAAATGCATACAATTTTTGTTCAAATAGGAGCGTTGTAGCCTTTGAAAAGACGCATCTATCGAGTGTTTGGTCATCCCTCTCCAATAATATATTCACCCCCAAAAAAATTGTTGAAGTATAAAAAAAATTGTTGAAGTATAAAAAAAATTGTTTATTGAATAACTCCAAAACGATCGATTTTTCGGGGATGGTTTAAATGTACGAAATGTAGAGAATAATTTTCTCTATGTTTTCGTTTATATGGACCACCCTTGAATTTTGCTTTTTCCAACCTCTCTCGGGAGTTGAAAATTCAAAATGAAATTCTGGGTAAACTATTGACCGAAAATATAAGGTTGATAAAAAAGTTTTGTCGCAATAATTTCAATATAATTTATTTATTTATATATCTTATACAAAACATTTCTAATCAACAATATATTCGCCATCGGTTTCTATGACACTCGACCATCTAGTTGGCAACTCATTTATTCCCTTTGCCCAAAACTGCGGCGGCTGGAACTCAAAGAAATTTGAAATATCCCTTCTGAGATCGTCGACGTTTTCGAAAGTTTTGTTTCTCAAATATGCCTTCAAATGTCTGAACAAATGGTAGTCAGATGGCGCGATGTCGGGAGAGTATGGTGGATGAGGAACGGTATTCCAGTGAAGCTCAGTGATTGTTTTGTGGGTTTCCTTTGCGACATGGGGTCTCGCGTTGTCGTGGAGAAGGTGCACAGTCGCGCGTCTTGGCCGTTTTTTTCTTATAGCTTTTGCCAATTTCTGGAGATTTTCGATGTATCGTGTAGAGGAGATCGTCTTACCGACAGGGAGAAAATTGTGAAACAGCATTCCCTTTGCGTCCCAGAAACAGCACAACAAAACCTTTTGTGAGTGACGATCAGATTTCGGTTGGTGTGGCGGTTTTTCTCCGATAGGAAGCCAGTAGGCTAAACGCGTTCTGTTATCATACAAGACCCAGCTTTCATCTCTCGCCACAAGATCTTCTAAAAACTCCTTGCGATGGTGGCGAAGCAGGAGAGACTGGCAGATGGTCACGCGACAGTTCTTATTGTCGTCGGTGAGACGGTGTGGTATCCATTGAGCTAGAACCTTCCTGTATCCCAAGTTGTGTAAGTGATTGACTATTGACGGTTAGGTGCAGCCATGTTCTCTTGTTGGCTCGTGCGTACTTGCTTCCGGTTTTTCTTTGATGCAGCGGAGTAATGCTTCATCATCGATGGTCCACGGTCGTCCGGAACGTTCCTTATCTTCAAGGCTTGTGTCTCCAGATTTAAAACGATTGAACCAACGCTGGACTGTTCGATGAGAAACTACGTTCTCGCTGAATGCATCCTGTATATTTTTAGCAGTTGTGCTTGCGTTCGTGCCGCGCCGCCACTCGTAAAAAATGATCGCTCGAAGTTGCTCCTGCGAGATCGAAGCCATTTCTGTCCACTAGAACGCGCGCTCGCCCTTTTATACCCTGTCACGCGGAAGAGTAGAAAACATTCTAGAATATTCTCGACATAGCTCGATGTCATATTGCGTCAATACGTAAAAAGACATTTTTTAAATTTTTGCGACAAAACTTTTTTATCAACCTGATAAAGAGATACGAGTTTGGCGCTGTGGACACATATGTAGCTGAGGGTTCAAGCTATAAATTGCTCCAAGGCGGCGAATTCGTGCGGTCAATAATTTACCCAGAATTTCATTTTTTATTTTCAACCCCCGAGAGGGGTTGGAAAATCAAAATTCAAGGATGGTCCATAGAAACGAAAATATAGAAAAAAATTCTCTCTACTTTTCGTACATTCAAACCATACCCGAAAAATCGATTGTTTTTGAGTTATTCAATAAAGAATTTTTTTTTAGTATTCCAACAATTTTTTGGGGGGTGAAGATACTATCGAAGAGTGATGATCAAATACTCGTTCGACGCGTCTCTTCAAGGGCTACAGGGTTCCCATTTGAACAAAAAGTGTACGAATTTTTCCTAAAAAGTTATTGTATTAAAACTGATTTTTCAAAATTTCACCCCACTTTTTCACCCCCAAAATGAACTTCCACGACTACGGCGCTATAGACAAAACTAAAGCTCGGATTTTTCTGAATATTTTGTCTCACGGCGCCGACCTCGTAGGGGTTGTAGTTTGGCATCAATCCACCCCCATCCCCCTTCATCCCCTTAAAAAAACGCTGCACCCCGATTTTTGGGCAAACCTGGATTTAGCACTGGGAGACAGTACGACTGTACTAAATAGAGCGCGGCCCGACTCGTACTTGGCCGAGTTTTTTTTTTTTACATCAAAGAGTATGGTTTGAAGTATCTTTATAAATCTTGGAAAATCTTGATAAATGTGGTAGACTGGACTGGTATAAATGGCTTGTGCATACCGCTGCCCGGAAATAAATCAACCGCCATAAAAAAAAAAATCAAACATATTTAGTTTTTGCATAAAATTATCTAGCGCTCGGACGAAGGATTTAATAAAATACTGGTTTTTTTAACTGCCGCAGTGCAGAGTGAAACTATCGATTTTCGGTGAAAAAAAAAACGATGTATCGAAGTATAAATTCCTTCGTTCGAGCACTGCTTTTTCATATGTAAATGAAGCTTGTAAAATGTCGACCTGGCCGGTGCAGTGATTTTTTAGATATCGTGGTGATTGATTTTGAATGACGTTGAAATTTGCATGGCTGCGATACAACGAAATTGATTTTTTTTTTCGTTTCCCAAATTTCTTTTCGCAGATTTGAGCTACGAGAATCACGCAATCATCTTCTAGGATTGTTTTTTAAGTGAATTTCAGATAATTATCTAAGTGTGATATTCAAAAGAATTTTTCGTCGCGTTTCAACGATGCAAACTTCAACTCCATGATTTTGAAAAAGTCATTTTGAGAATCCGCCGAGAACCAAAAATCGATATATGAAGAAAAAAATTACTTGGTTTCTAAATTCATTTAAAAAATCGGTATATTAAACAAAATTTACTTGAGCCCTCGAGATAATTGTTTTCGGTCAATGTTTTGTTGTAATGTTTTTTTAAAATAATTTATACTTATAATCGTAATTTTTGGGCTCGTATATTCTTTTTTTTACTATCGTCATATTTTGCTTTTTCTTTTGTCATAACTTTTAAACACATTAAAATTACTAGATTTTCGTTCGTTATTTTTTTTCTCTTAGTACTGCCGTACCTTTTATTTGTATTATTCCTAATTTGCCTAACGGATCTTTGCAACGCAGAAATGTAAATCAATCGATCAATTTCTTTCTTGCACTTTCTTTCAATCAATCAATAAAATCGAGTTTTATTTGCACAACTTTTTTAACAAGTTTTTTTTGACTAAATGCTATTTTTTCTCGTACATCTACCTTAACGTATTTTCCACTCTGCATACTTGGCGTAATCCTCTCCTCCCCTTCCTCCTTGCACATCATTCTGCACACTTCCTCTATTTCCCTAAAATACTCGCATGTCCCTTTTTGTAGCTTCCCACCCAACATTTTTATAATTCCTCCCTTTATCGCCAAATTATCCATTCCTTGCACCCACTCCTCTGCTTTCTTTCTTGCTTTCTCCGTTACTAACTCCCAGCCTTCTTCACATACTAGCAGGTGCTCCGGCGTCTCATTCTCTTCTTTACAAATCCTCTTTCCCGCCCGTCCTATGTTTTCGCATCTCAGACCCGTATTGATAGATGTACGTTGAGGAATCCTTATTCCTTATTCTTTGTTCAGAACAACGAACAAGGAGGCCTTATTTCTTAAGGCGTTAGGCCACAGTAACGGGTACAAAATCATGTACGAATTCAACAATTTTTTTTCGTATCAAAAAGTGATTCACTCGTAAAATTAATTACACATCTATTTAGTATGAATATCAAGCTGTTAGAAAAAATATATATATATTTTTTTCGATGTACAAAATGGCCGACTACTCGAAACTTCTCGAAACAGCTTTTTTCCAATTGGCGTGACAAAAAACCAATAATTTTCACTCGATTTACTTCAAATTTAAAAGTTATGTTCCTAATTGCATTTCGCAGAGAAGTACGTACGGAATTTCTGATTAATCGAAAACTTTTCATTTTATGAGCAGTTATGACGAAAATTTTCACTGAAAATTCATTTCTTATGTTCGAATACCTACAACTTTTGAATAAAAGAATATTTTTTCGAATTCCGTACGTACTTCTCCAGCCCAGGTAGGAAATCAAAAGGCTGACGATGGAAACAAGCTTGTGCGAGCCTTGTTTCACCAAGCCTGAGTGAGACAGGCCTGGCCCAGGTTTCATTGCATCGTTTGGGGCAGCCTGGAACCAAGACTGGCTGCTTAGCCTAAACTCAGGGTTATTTCAAGCTTTATTCAGCCGGTGAATTTTGAGGCTGAAAAATCAAGGCTGGATGCAGGCTTGTTTCAGGTTGTGATAAAATAAAATAAGTTTAAAATAATATTTTTTCTGTACTTTCATGAAAAAAAAATTTAGCAATAAATTTGTCGGGTACGAAGGCACGAAAAAAGAAAGCGACGGAGGCAGCTCAGAACATTTAAACATATGCTCTTATCGATATTTATGAGGTACACAAAAAAGTGTATACGAAAATAAAAGTACGCAATAAAATGAAGTATAGTTTTAAAAAATATTTTTTATATATATTTTGTAACAAATAATATAACAAATAATAAATATATATAATAAATCAAATGAATTCTTTACAAATTTATTAAATTTACCCCAATGTAGAATATAGAAAACTAAAAACAGGCCTCATATAGCCTCGGGAAGAGTTTGGGAAAAGCCTGGTCATAAATGCTCGTGAAGGCTTCATTAAGGCTCGTTTTGAGCCTTGTTGTTTCGTCGTTTCAGGCTTAGTACAGGCTTTTCTACCAGCCTTTGGTCAAGCCTGTGTGCAAGAGCCTGAAACCGCGTTATCATTCAGAGGTTCAGCTAGGCCTGAAATCAGGCTGGTGCTCAGCCTGAATTGAAAAATGTGAGCCTTTTTTCAGAGCTTGGCGAGCCCTTTTTTCATCGTCAATTCTTACCTGGGACGTGATGAGGGTAGAAAGGGGTAGTGCGTCGGAAAGAATAGAATAAAGGAATTGACGCAATATTTCGATATTGAGGAATAATTCGACAGACTTGGTGTACGATTGACACTGTGTTATTTATTATAAGATTACTAGACGGGTTAAAGCGATCAGGCCTACGATGAATGATACAAAAAGGAAAGGTAAAGTTAGCTTACATTGGTTCATTTTTTTTTAATAAACCCTGAACTGTTAAGAACAATTTAAGCCATAGTACGTATTGAAAAACGCAAAATTGACCAAGTTACAGTTACTTTTCGGCAGGAAGGTTGAGCCGCTGCGGGCGGTCGACCGTGCGGTTCGATCCGTGTTTATAACTCGCACGGTTTAGCTCACGCAGCTGTCCTGCGTTATCTCGAAACTACATTTTTTGAACTGGTACTATCGAAATATCGTAAACTATCGGTCCGATTGCTTTCAAATTTTTACACAATACTTTTAGATACATTATCTAAAATGTCACGTAAGCTTTTTGCGATAACTTGATTAGTTTTTGTTTTATTATTGTTTTTGCTCGAAAAACTTCGGTAAAAAATACAAATTTTTTTCTTCGGCTCGCCATAATTTTTTTAATGGTCGAAAAAAAACCGCTACGCTACATTGTAGCGACACTACTCACGAATGAGCTGATTTTTTTTCCGATGTGACATGACCGGGTAACAGCTGAGACAACGACCCGCGCGCATCGTGCGGAGGGCCTCCGCGGCAATGTGCATAACGGCGCCATTTTTTGATATTTTGAACGGAAATTTATCAACGTTATTCTTAAAGCCCTTTCTGACGTTGTGTAAAAAAATAAAAATATTCCGGCCCATACCCGAGTAGAAATATTGTCAGGCTGGCCTGATATTTGATCTGCGCCTGATCAGCTTGTAGTACGAAGGCCTTACTTAAGTTTGCCTTAATTTGCCTGATCAAGCTGGGGTCAGGCGGTGGTCGAGCAACCGGACTTACGGCTTACTTCAATTCGCCTGACCCGGCTAGCTTCAGGCGATGTCAAGCACCTGGACTTACGGCTTACTTCAATTCGCCTGATCCAGCTAACTTCAAGCAATCATCATGTAACTGGACTTCTACAGTTTGGCGCTAAAAACGTGCCTAACCTCATCTTGTCAAATGATACACAGACACGAGAGTAGCACGAGACATATTATTCATCACTTTATACATTTTTACAAATAACGTGTACGTTGTGAATAAGATGGACAAATACAATCGGAAGATTGCGCAACGACTGTGTCTGCGTGAATAGCGGGCTCTAAATAAGGGAAAAAACGAAGAAATAATACAGCAGCAGGTTAGTATAACAATTAATTTTTTTCAAAGACTTACACTTCTTAAATCTATAAATATAAATTGGATTAAATCTGACTGTAAATTAACCATACGCCAAATTATATATGCATTGGTTGAAATATTTATTATGATACATTTGACAGATCCGGAACAGATCCTCTCAGCGAGGAACAACTCGAAATTCCTGAGGATTGGCATGTGTTGGCGCTACCACTATGTAAGTAGATTTATATTTGTTTTGTGTATCGCTTTTATTTTTCTTTACTTGGTCCGTCTCCTTTGTCAGAGGAGAAAAAGAGACAGCGTAGGCCAACCAAATAATGGTAAGCTGACAGCGCAGTTCAATCTGGTAAATGTTTTGCCATCGGTGCTGATTAGCCCGGACAGTGTAGGCTAACCGAATAATGATAAGTTAACTGCGCAGTTCGGTTAAGTAAAAGTAATTCCATCGGTGCAAGTTAGCCCATAAGAAATGCACTTCGGACGGACATTACATTCACTGAACTGACTACGCTGTCAACTTACCATTATTTGGTTGGCCTTCGCTGTACGGGCCCGGACAGCGTAGGCTAACCGAATAATGACAAGTTGACTGCGTAGTTCAGTTAAGTGAAAGTAAGTCCATCGGTGCAAGTTAGCCCATTAGAAATGCACTTCGGATGGACATTACATTCACTGAACTGCACTACGCTGTCAACTTACCATTATTTGGTTAGCCTTCGCTACAGGCCCGGACAGCGTAGGCTAACCGAATAATGATAGGTTGACTGCGTAGTTCAGTTAAGTGAAAGTATTTCCATCAGTGCAAGTTAGCCCATAAGAAATGCACTTCGGATGGACATTACAATCACTGAACTGCACTACGCTGTCAACTCACCATTACTTGATTGGCCTTCGCTGTACGGGCTCTCCTGCTTCAATTCTAATTTTCGTTAAAAAATGACCGCTCGCAGCTTTCGCAACAATTTTTTTTCTTCTTTAAAGTAGATAATTGGATGGTGAGAAAAAGGAAAAAAAATAGAGCTCAAATTTGTGCCACTCTAATAAAATAATGTGCATACCTTATATAGATATATATGTAGACATTGAATTCTAAGTGGGATACACATTTTCGTATTTTTCAGTGGCTGTCATTTCGAAATATAGGGAACACGGAATAGAAGTTCTTTCGAAGCAAATTGGACAAGCTGTTGGAGCGGTATCAAGGCCTGATTAATTCAGCAAAAGACTGGGACAAGTTTCGAGCGTCGCGTAAAAAAAAACGAACAGAACGCCCAATGTAACGTTTCCTAGAAACGTCTGGTCATAAAAACGTTGAGCTCTGTTTACTTTATTCACGAAGTTTCTTTAGTTTTTGTTTAAAAAATATATTAGTTAATTTCGGGATGATAAGTGGAATATAATACAGTGATATATCTTAGTTTATTTCGAGTTTTTGTTCTATTACAAATACAAGAAAAATGATGTTTGTTTTCACATAGATATATGTGATAAATTTTATATTAAGATTAAAAAATAAACGATCAGCGTTATTTATAAAGTGGTACCTTTTTCTCTTTTGTGTATGCGTTGTATTTTTTATTTCAGGAAAAAATCGGTCATCCTGAGCCGTGAAAAATCATATGATTTTTCATTTTGATCAAGCCGTGAAAAATTAAGCTCTTATCAGGCCTTAATTTTTTACGCTGATCAGGCCTTGATCTTTTACACTGACCAGGCCTTGATTTTTTACCCTGATCAGGCCTTGATAGTTTACCCTGATCAGGCCTTGATTTTTTACCCTGATCAGACGGAAGTCAGGGATTGTGTTTCAAAAATGATCAGGGCTTGATAAAAAATTCTGATCAAGGCTGGAAAAAGAAGTCAGGATGCCTGATCAGGTGTTTATTGTAGCTGGAGCAAGATTTCTACTCGGGTACTTTCGAGTTTATTATTTTTTTTTAAATATACCCATTTTTCGATCGGCCAAGGTGGCCAGACGCCTTAACGGAGACTTTGTCCTTGGAGTGCCATATTTCAGGTGTTTACATTTTATTTTTTTTAAAGGAAACGAGTAAAGCTTTTTGAGTGCGGTTTTTTTCTTGCTTTTATTCATGATATACAGAACGTTAAAATTTTTTTTTTTGAAAAAAAAAAAACCAAAATGGTGGCCGTCGCAGCTCTGCGAAAACAGATCCTCAAATCGCGGGAGGTAAACGGCTGACATCACTGCCCCCTCTTTGTTGATCTGAAACACAAATTCAAAGCATATTATCAATCTGAGACCCTTTGGTCATGGAATGACGGATGGGTTTTTCGTTTAGTACAAATTTCGGAAAATGGCGGCAATTAAAAAAAAATCGAATTTTCGCGTTTTTCTTCGCATTAAAAGATAAATAATAAATGCAAAAATGTATGTATCGAAAAAACGATCCGTCATTCCGTGAAGACATATTTTCTGAGTATGCTCTCCAAATTTCAGGTCGATATGTTAATTACAGCGACCAGGAGAATGTCAGCCATTTTTAAAAACGTGTTTTCTCGAAAAACGCGTTTAAAGTTTTGTAATGTGTTTACACAAATGTGTTTATAATTACCACTAATCGGCAATGCCTGGTTCATAGAGGCATCCCTCCTCTTCTTCTAGCTGCTCATGTTGAGCTCAAATTGATTTTTTGGAAATTTCAAGGACAAAGTCTCCCTTAACTACGACGGGCAGTACGCGTAGATAGAAATATGAACGGCGCGCGAGGTCGATGAATTGAGATTGATATTCGCGGACCGACGATAGAAATTATACGAGTGTAATATAAAACTTTTGTGACTCGAAAAATGAAGACGGTTCGTATGAAGGATAATTGGAGATATTCGTTAGGCTTTGGGTTAAGACTTGATAGAAGAAGTTGATTTGATGGTGGTTGACGGGAGACTGGAATTGAGACTTGATAGAAGAACTTGAGTCGATGGTAGTTGACGGGAGACTGACTTCAGGAAGGAGGTCTTTCTTGACATGAAAATTAGAAGTGGTTCAATAGTGGGAGACGGAGCCTTAGGGAGAGTGCGTTTTTGGTGGTCTAGTTCTGCAGGGATTGGACCATTGGTCGTGAAGATATCGGTTGATTATTGTGATTGGTCGTGGTATGGTGTGCGAATACTTTACAGATTCGTTAGTCACGTGCGTGGCCTTATTCCAGGGCATCGGTTCTGACTAATATGCGTATAAAGAGAAGGAGACCTTTGTCCCGTGTTTCGGCGAAAAAGCGCATGGGTTATAGAGTTCGATATCTGAGACCTAAGTATTCGCATGGTTTGTGTTACGTCGGTTTATGGCGATGGTGACTTCTCATATCGAGAGGTTTATATATCGGACTACGCTGCGAGACCGGATGTCTTTTTTTTAGTCAGAGTTATAAATTCGTCGGAGCCGTCTAGTCTATGTTGTGTTTAACGCGGTCCTCTAGTTTCTCGGCTGTTTTTATACGGCTTTTTCAATAATTTTTTACGGGCAAAGCATCGAAATAATCAATCTCATTGTTTTTGCATAATCTTTATTAACATTTAAATAAGCTTTACAAATTTTTTGAAGTCAAAATATATAATAGAATAAAGGTTATAGTGGCCGACAGGAAGACATCAAGTAAAA
Organism: Ophion slaviceki; assembly: GCA_944452715.1. Lineage (NCBI taxonomy): Eukaryota > Metazoa > Arthropoda > Insecta > Hymenoptera > Ichneumonidae > Ophion > Ophion slaviceki. The sequence continues at coordinate 6,968,310 of OX101786.1, read as the reverse complement.
GAGGTGCTTGACGGTGACCAAGATTGCGGCTGTTCTGCTTATCTGAAATAAAAAAACCAAACGGCATTTTAATCTTCATATTTAAGACTAGCGATTGAACTAGAGTGAATTCTAAATTACAAAAATTGACTTTTTTATACACTTTTGAAAATTACATTCTATTTTTTACTCATTTTTTCTTAAGTTTTTCGCTCGTACAAAAAAAAAACTATCGAAGCAATCATGATAATCCTAGTTCAATCGCTGGCTTATAACATATTAAAGATGCTGTATAAATTTGAACAAGATCGGTGCAGTAGTTTCTGAAATATCGTGGTCACCGTTTCGAAAAATGGTGTTTCGAGAAAAACGCGTTTGAAAGTATACCTGCTCCGTATACCTGCTCCGTTCCAGGGCCGTAACTTGTGAACCACTTTGAATATCGAAAAATCCTTTGGCACACATTTTCTACACATGTTGTAGATGTGATTTATGAAGAAAAAAATCGATTTTTTCGACCCGAGAAATTAGAGGACCGCCTTAAATAATCTAGGGTCGAGGCTTCTCTTGATCACCATGCCGATGGGACGGCGTAGAGCCTTTGGAGTCTGTTGATCGAGTTGATGGTTGGTTTTTCGTTCGTCAGTTCTTCTTGGGATATGCGCCTGAGATCGTGTTCTTGTTGACAGCCAATGGGATAGGAAAAGTCGATGACTGTGGCGGTGTGGCTGTCGTGTATATATCGCTGTGATTTGAATATGCTCGCGGAACGTACGCGCGTTCCTTTTTACGCTGTTACGCGTCTTATTCTTCGATTTATACATGTATAATGATAAGCTTATAACGGCAAATGAGGATATTGGGAATAACCGAAAAAAGCCACATTCGCTAGGATGTAACACTAGGTAAACCATTGTGGAGGATAAATGTCACGCCGCGAAGCGCCTAAAAAAAGATAATAAAAGAAAATATTAGTAGTCGGCCATTTTATACATCGAAAAAAAAAATATTTTTTCTAACAGCTTGATATTCATACTAAATAGATGTGTAATTAATTTTATGAGTGAATCACTTTTCCACACGAAAAAAAATTGTTAAATTCGCACATGATTTTATACCCGTTACTGTGGCCTAACGCCTTAAGGAACGATTATGAATACGGGTGTTAATCTCGCCCACATTTCCTTATCCCTTCCCTTTACTCCCTCTTCCCACCGGTATTTCCATAGCCTTTTTTCGTTTTCCACAATATATTCGTATTTTTCATTGTACGTTGACTTTCTCATTTTTTTCACTTCCGTCCTTAAAATTTCCTTTTTTACGAGGTCTTCTCACTTTAGGCGCTAAAAAACGCTATTTTCGTGAATTTTTTTGATAGGTTTATATCCCGCCTATCCCTTTGCCCCTTCCTTTCGCGCCTTTAACCCCCCCCCCCTTTTCTCTCTCTCTCTCTCTCTCTCTCTCTCTTTCTCTCTCTCTCTCTCTCTCTCTCTCTCTCTCTCTCTCTCTCTCTCTCTCTCTCTCTCTCTCTCTCTCTCTCTCTCTCTCTTTTTGAACCTCCGGAAAACCATTTATCGTATGCCCTTTCTTCGCTTCAATCCTCTCTTTTTTGCCTCGTTATTCATCCTCTCCTCACCTTCCTCTCGGCTCTCGTTCCCTCCTAGCTCGCGAGCTTTTACCCCCGTCACATTAACAAAATCGCGTCGCGCTGATTACTTTGAATATTGAATTGCCCTAAACATCAGTATTGTGGGACGAAATCCCCAGAGAGAGAGAGAGAGAGAGAGAGACCGACCGACAGATAACAATAACTTGGTTCACTCGGTTGAATCCCACGTCAATTTTCATACGCCATTCGCAATGCAGCCCGCAGCTGCAAAATACGGACAGCTATATTACTCGCAACAATCCATTCGTATTCATATACACATACAAATGATCCAAGGCAAAAACTGATCAAAATAAAATCGAGATCTAAATTGCACCGGAAATCGACACGATCCGATCTCATATTTGCATCAATACAGACATTTTTAATCAATCTCGCATAACTATTACTTTTTATACGGATATCATAGAAGTTTCATTCTTTCAAATTTATTATCATCAATCTAAACAACGAAAAATTTATTTACCGATATAAAATTGTAGTGCCTGTCTCTGTACCAGGGTTGGGCATATTATAATTTTTTTAAATTCATGAATAATAAAGAAACTTATTCAATATTCGTCCCGAAAATGAATAATGAATCCAACTCAATTCAGTATTCGTTCCGAAAATGAGCAATGAATCCTACTGGATTCGGTATTCATTTCAAAATGAATGATGAATCCTACTGAATTCAGTATTCATTTCAGAATGAATAATGAATCCTACTGGATTCAGTATTCATTTCAGAATGAATAATGAATCCTACTGGATTCAGTATTCATTTCAGAGTGAATAATGAATCCTGCCAGACTCAGTATGAATAATGATTCCAAATGAATTCAGTATTCATTTCAACATAAGGAATAAATCCAACTCGATTTAGTATTCATTCCGTATTCGGATATCATCAAATTGAATAATCTGGAAAAATGGACAATGGAAATGGGACAAATCTAATGTCCTAATTCTACCCCCATTTCTTCAGTTACTAGATACTAAGAGCGCGATTTCCCTTGGGTAAATATAATGTAATCGGGCGATAATGTTTCAATAGAATAAACATGTTTTCTGTCAATTTTTCCAGATTATTCAATTTGATGATATCCGAATACGGAATGAATACTCAATCGAATTGGATTCATTACTTATGTTGAAATGAATACTGAATTCAGTTGGATTCATTATTCATTTTGGAATGAATTCTGAATCCAACTGGATTCATTATTCATTTTAAAATGAATACTGATTCCAGTAGGATTCATTATTCATTTTCGGAACGAATACTGAACCCAACTGGATTCATTATTTATTCTCAGAACGAATACTGAATCGAGGTGGATTCATTATCGAAAAAAATGAATATCCATCCATCAGAATAAACATGTTTTCTGTAAATTTTTCCAGATTATTCAATTTGATGATATCCGAATACGGAATGAATACTCAATCGAATTGGATTCATTACTTATGTTGAAATGAATACTGAATTCAGTTGGATTCATTATTCATTTTGGAATGAATACTGAATCCAACTGGATTCATTATTCATTTCAAAATGAATACTGATTCCAGTAGGATTCATTATTCATTTTCGGAACGAATACTGAACCCAACTGGATTCATTATTTATTCTCAGAACGAATACTGAATCGAGGTGGATTCATTATCGAAAAAAATGAATATCCATCTGACATGTATTCGGTATTATTTTCCTACTCGAATACTAAAAGTATTCAAGTATGCCCATCTCTGCTCTGTACATTATTATTTTCTGGGCTGGAATTATGTCGGTAGGGTTGAGTTAAGGTGCTGTGATGATATCTATTATTTTCGTAAATTTTGTCCGTCTGTCTGTCTGTTTGAGTGACGTGAAAACGGCGACGCCTTTTTTTCTGAACGTTGCACCATGTGAAAGTACGTGCTCTTAGAATGTCTCTATTTTCGTTTCATCTCGATCCAAGTGTAACTGAAAAAAATCGATTTTTCTTTCAACGGGTCTGCATAAGTATGGGGCCCGAAAAACAGGTTGATTTTCAGTCTTTTTTTTCTTGTGAGAATTTTGGAACGACGAGGTCGGTATTTTCCACACAAATACTTCAGTCTATTGTATTCTATGAAAAAAGTTTCAAACAAAAATTGTACAGTTTCGAGGAACAAAAATGATGTTCGAAATTGTTCATTTGGTGGAAATTTTCAAGTTTATTTCGAGGTCAACTCTACTTAAAAAAACCTATCCTTATTATTTTAGATAAATTTTCGGCGTAACAAAATAGGTACCCTAAGTCTAAGACATTTTTTTATCTCAATTTATCCAGATATTGCAAATGTCTTGTAAATCCAAAATGCTCCACAAAATTTAAACCAAAGAAAAAAAAGTTTCCTACAAAAGCTACTCATCTTGATACGCGAAAAATGATTCTGGAATAAAAAATATAGGTTCCCATTTATAAAACCACAGTTGACCTTGAAAAAACCTTGAAAATGGCAATTAAGCAGAAATAAGCAAAACCATCGTTTTTCTTCTGTAAAACGTTGAAACTTTTGTTCGAAACATTTATTCCCTAAATCGATGCCTCTCGGGATATTTGATCATGGCGACTTGAACAGTGCCACCCTGTATACAAGGTGTCCCAGAACTGAACGCGTTCCCTGGAGTGGGAGAATGGGGGTGAAATTCTGAGTCGAATGATATAAGCATGTGTGGGTCTCAGATCAACCCCTGAATTATTATCAATTTTTGAAGGCGGGCGCACCTGATTGGCCGGCCGTTAAAAATGAATAATAATTCAGGGGTTGATCCGAGACCCACACATGCTTATATCATTCGACTCAGAATTTCACCCCCAACCTCCCATTTCAGGGAACGTATTCAGTTCTGGGACACCCTGTATAGCGACACGCAGGGGTGCGTCTTATAGGACGTGGCCGTCGCGCGTGGCACGTCCTTGCAATTAAAGCCGCTAGGTGTGTGGGTGACGGGGAGACGAGGGTAGAGGGTGCCGGAGTGCATAAATTTAATTAGGCACGACGAGCAGAACACTGTCCAGCCACCAACCGTGTACACCTGGGGCCCGTTCGCGCCCCCGTCGACCACCCCCTATAAAGCCTTATAACCCGGGTCCGAACTCTCGAATGATTGCAGGTGCTTACGAGAGCAAGGGTAATCTGGTTGGTAGCAACGCGAGTGTCATGTCGGTGGACTTCGACTCGACGGGGACCCTCATCCTCGGCGCCTCGAACGACTACGCGAGCAGGGTGTGGTCGGTCAGTGACCTTCGTCTAAGGGTGAGTCAGTCAAACTCTTATTTCGCACATGTGCCATTCACGCAGTATGTATGCACCTATATGCAGGAAGAAACATTATCGTGTATACGAAGGGAGGACTGTGACGGACCGAAAAATGGTCGTTATTTACGATTTTTTTTACCACTGGATTATTTATTTGGAATTTGGAAAAAAACGCTAGTCATTAAGCATACATTGAACTTTTTTCGTGTAAATTTTTATTAACAAACATTAATAATTAACAATGTTATTGAGAGATGAGATTGAACTTGAGAATTTTTAGTGAATCGGGCGAATACATTTTAGGACACGACTTACACCGTTCCGTAATAAAATGGTTGGAGAAAAAATCGTCGAAAAGAGCAAATCGTTCCACAAAAATCGTAATTTCGGTCAATTTTAGAAATATTTACACAATCTTCGTTATGAATTAAAGTTAACGCGGTCCTCTAGGTTCTCGGCTGTTTTTTTACGGCTTTTTCAATAATTTTTTACGGGCAAAGCATCGAAATAATCAATCTCATTGTTTTTTGCATAATCTTTATTAACATTTAAATAAGCTTTACAAATTTTTTGAAGTCAAAATATATAATAGAAATAAAAGTTATAGTGGCCGACAGGAAGACATCAAGTAAAAGAGGTGCTTGACGGTGACCAAGATTGCGGCTATTCTGCTTATCTGAAATCAAAAAACCAAACGGCATTTTAATCTTCATATTTAAGACTAGCGATTGAACTAGAGTGAATTCCAAATTACAAAAATTGACTATTTATACCCTTTTGAAAATTACATTCTATTTTTTACTCATTTCTTCTTAAGTTTTTCGCTCGTACAAAAAAAACTATCGAAGCAATCATGATAATCCTAGTTCAATCGCTGGCTTATAACATATTAATGATGCTGTATAAATTTGAACAAGATCGGTGCAGTAGTTTCTGAAATATCGTGGTCACCGTTTCGAAAAATGGTGTTTCGAGAAAAACGCGTTTGAAAGTATACCTGCTCCGTATACCTGCTCCGTTCCAGGGCCGTAACTTGTGAACCACTTCGAATATCGAAAATTCTTTTGGCACACATTTTCTACACATGTTGCAGATATGATTTATGAAAAAAAAATCGATTTTTTCGACCCGAGAAACTAGCGGACCGCCTTAAGAGTCTAACCTATTAAACTACCAAATAAGAAAGCGTATTTACGAAATTTCGATTGTACGCAAACCCCTTAACCTTTTAAGGACGGGGAAATTTCCATTAAAATCGACTTTTTACATGAAATATATCAATAAAATCGACGAATTTCTCACTTGGAGTCCCAAGCCTAACTGCTGGTCGATACATCGACCAGCCCCGTCCGCAACGAAAAGTCCAATTCTAAAAATGTATTTAAAAAAGTTTGAAGGCTTATTCCTATGTAATTTGATGCGCGGAATACGGAGAAAACAATGAAAAAAATCCTGGTGGCATCCTTGACCTTGAAAATCGCCATTTCAAGGTCAAAATTTTCTCTCTGCCAGTTTGGCCTCAAAATTTATATACTCACATTGTGGATGCACTGAGTACAACAAAATAGGCATATACGTTGTAAATGTCATCCTGAAGAATATTTCAAGGACGCCAGTTATTATAGAACAAGCTCACTGGCAGGTACGAAAGATAATTTCAATTTTGATCTTCAATTCACGTTAAAAATGTTTTTTGCGATACGTGGTACTATTATTTTCGTATTCAGCGCATCAACAAAGGTAAGTACAGACATTTTCACAATATTTTGGCCATATTCATTATATGAAATTTTCCGTGAAAAACATTAAATATTATGTGCCCCCTGGCTGGTCGATATATCGACCACTCCTGTCCTTAAAAAGTTAACGGAGACTTTGTCCTTGGAGTGCCGTATTTCAGGTGTTTACATTTTTTTTTTTAAGGAAACGAGTAAAGCTTTTTGAGTGCGATTTTTTCTTGCTTTTATTCATGATATACAGAACGTTAAAAAAAATTTTTTTGAAAAAAAAAAAACCAAAATTGCGGCCGTTGCAGCTCCGCGAAAACAGGTCCTCAAATCGCGGGAGGTAAACGGCTGACATCACTGCCCCCTCTTTGTTGATCTGAAACACAAATTCAAAGCATATTATCAATCTGTGACCCTTTGGTCATGGAATGACGGATGGGTTCTTCGTTTAGTACAAATTTCGGAAAATGGCGGCAATTCAAAAAAATCGAATTTTCGCGTTTTTTTTCGCATAAAAAGATAAATAATAAATGCAAAAATGTATCTATCGAAAAAACGATCCGTCATTCCGTGAAGACATATTTTCTGAGTATGCTCTCCAAATTTCAGGTCGATATGTTAATTACAGCGGTCAGGAGAATGTCAGCCATTTTTAAAATCGTATTTTCGAGAAAAACGCGGTTTAAAGTTTTGTAAACGTTCGTAAAATATCGTAAACGTTCGAAATCCGAGAAACGCTTCGACAGATTTATTTCTACTTACATGTAGATTAAGAATCCGTAATAAAAAAAAAAATTGATTTTTTGAAAATTTCAAGGACAAAGTCTCCGTTAAGGACACCACTGTGACGGGCCGAAAAAAACCGGTTTTCCGATTTTTTTTCGTCTACTAGATTATTTATTTGAAATTTGAAAAAGGGCATTTTATCAAGCATACATTCAACTTATTTCGTGTCAATTTTTATGAACAAAAATTCACAACTTCATTGAGGTATAACAAAGCCTCTGTATAAAAGTGTGGTCCAACGGCCGGGTCGATAACTTGACAATGGTTGGTCTGAAAAATAAAAATAAAAAATCTTATATTCTTTATAAATAAAGTTCTCGTTGTACGTAGCCGGTTTTTGAAAAAAAAATTCACGGAGTGGCGGGTGTAAAAAAAGTGTAATTTTGGCGAAATTTTTACTTATATTTGGGGGCTTAAGAACTATTAAATTTAAAAAAAACCAACGATAACTACTGCAATTAGGGAACTTTTGGTTTTAAAAAATTGAAAATCGGAGGATTAAAGCTAGAGTTATGATTCCGGCCAGGTCGAGAACAGTCGTTTAGAAAAAAAGGCGATTGACCGTTTTAATACACTTAGATCGTGGCGCTACCTGCTCTCACTAAATCGTTTGTAACTTGGTAAATTTTATATGTAAATTAGGGTGGATAAAAAAATTAATTTTTTTTTCGCGGTACTCAACGGAAAATGTGTCTCAAATTTTGTTGGAATTACTTTTTCATAACAGTATGAAAAAGTAATTCCAACAAAATTTGAGAGGCCTAAACATTTTTTAGGTATTGCTCAAACGACTTTTAATTGTTTTTTCTTCGATTTTTCGTCAATGTTTTTCCCCGCCAACAAACATCATAATAATATAATTTTCTCAAAATGTTTAATTTTTTATTCTATCAGTTTGATTTTTCCGTAAATAATTTTTTTTCGATACTGTCCACTCCCACCGTAATTTTTGTAACCTTTTGAAATTGATGCAAGGGTGAGAAATTCCTATTCCGGTTTCGCTCCAAATATTAGTTATTTTGTCGATAACGTTTTGTGTACTCTTTCGAACAGAACATTTAAGAGGATTATGATGGTGAAAGAATAGACTTGATGCTTCTCTATTCGTGGGTAATTTTCGCTCCACAAATTCTTCGATTTCCGACCCAATCAGATAAATTTCGGCACTTTCATTATCGTCCAAACCCGCGATCATTTTTTATATTTTTATTTCTACTTGTACTTTGACGTACCTCAATACAGCAACTACTGGAAACAGTCAAATTAATCGCGAAAAGAACTCACGGACAGTCAGAGAAACAAAGGTATGACTTTCTTTTCTTACTCCAGAACAACATATTACTCGAAAAAACACGCATACTTGTTAGACGTTCAGTGATGTAAACACCGTGTTCTTGTTCATCAAGTGGTTGATATAATTTTCACCACCGAATTACATATATTGATTCTTAATCTGCAAATACAAATTGTTTATGGTAAAAAAAAAATATTTAAATTAAAATTCTGTATTGTTACAGAAAAAATTTAATCAAGACTTACATTGGATCACGCACTAACATTTTCTGCATCGAGATAACACAAAAATTAATACTCCGATAACCATGAAAAAAACATGAAAAAGGCGTTTGAGCACTAACTAAAAAATTGTTCAGAAACCTCAAATTTTGCAAAACTTTTTTTTTCTTAACATACGTCAACTTTTTCGTTGAGAAAAAAAAATCGATTTTTTTCAATCGCCCTAATGTATATGTACTTTGTGAGAATGCAAAAGAAAATCCGTTTTTTTTACCCCTCACAGTGGGTGGCACAATACGCGTAGTACATGTTTTTTACAACGCGCGCTATCAAAGTCAGATGTTCGAATTCGTTTGGATGAAAATTCTGCAGAAGACCTTTTTTCGTCAAGTTTCCTTAACATCCAAGGTTAGAAAGGAAACTTTTCTAGACAAAAAAAATAACCAATTTTTTTTTAACCGGGTAAAAAAGTTATCATTTGTAGAAATAGCATGTGAAAAACCAAAAGCAGATGATTTTTATCTCGAAAACCGTGGGACTTTTACCAAACTGAAATTCCAGCATATAGTAGGACCTTATCTGACCTATTGGCAGTTACAGAATTATCCATTCAATATATATATATATATATATATATATATATATATATATATATATATATATATATATACATACACAAACACACACACATATATATATGTCTTTATTTTCTTATTTATTCGTATATATAAATTTAAATATCAAATAAATATTGAATAAATAGATATGTGTGTGTGTGTTATATTCCATTTATGAAAGTGCCTCCATCATGTACCATCCCAGTACGACGAGACGACGGTCGGGGGGTTTATACACACTTCCGGTGTGGACATTGGCAAAATATCAATATTAGCCTATACGCAAGGACCTGTTACGAGTCAATATGCGAGAAGGCGGAGATCGCCGATATATATCTGGGTCGGGTATGGCAATGGTCAAATGTCCACGCTTATGAGCGCTCCTGTTTATTTTGCATCGTGGTAAATTCACCCCCCCCCCCTTGCCCATAAGTATTTATCCCCGAGGCATATGGGTGTTTGGAGGTCATACGAGGACGCATTGGACCGCATGCGGTTGTTTGGCCGATCCAAGAACCGATTGCGAATTACGGTTGTACGGACGTCCGTCCATTACGCGACAATATTGAGTGACTTAATGGCTGTATATGTGGGCGGATTACATTCGTCGCCTCGGTCGTGATTTGATTCGGTTCTAGATTACGGCCGATGAGGTAGGACAATATTTTAACAGGAAGCTGCACTGACAGAAAATTCTATTGATATCAACTAGATCCGTCTATTTGATTTTTTCGAATTTATTTAATTTTTCGTAAAATCCTATTGTTCCGATTGCATTCCATTATTGGAATTATTTATTTTAAATGTATTTTTTTATTCGAATCAAGATCTGATATCGTCTAATAACTAAATGATTTATTTATTCCTAATAAATCTGTGATTCGGTTTCATCCGCTGAAGAATTTTTTTTTAGCCGAATCGGTTAAATGTATCGATAACGGTTTAACGGTACGAGGTACGAAAAAAATTCAAATTGCAACAATGTTTATTTTTTCGCGTACTATACATTGGAGATGAGAACGATAACGTTATCGACGAAAAACGAAAAACGCCCTCATTTTCGAGGTTGCGTTTCACCCCTTAAAAATCGGGTTCCGCAGATATATAAAAATACGTGTCGCCTATTTTGACTCATTCTACAAGCATGCCAAATTTCATGGGAATCGGAGAGATCGATCTTGCAACCTTTCCTTGCAAGATGCTAAAAACCACTCGGTAGTATAGGGACAGTGTGCGTATAGCTGTAGGTAGGTTGTATAGTTGGAGGTTCAGGGAATGTCAGGGAATGACGGATTATGAGACAAAATCATTGAGGTAAAACTCTAAATTAAGTATTTCATTTTATTTTGGATTTATGCAATATTCAATGCATATAGTGCACTTGGATTTGCAGACAAATTGAGATTTATTCGAATCGAATCTTTATTTATTTAATTTAAATATATTTAATATTCAATAAGAATAGCTGGAACAGGTAAAAAATATATTTGAAACAAATGGGATAGTAATAGGCTGTCAGACAAGGAAGGAACCTATTTGATTTAAATAGATATTATTTAAATAATTTTTTTTTATGACAATGTGTTGTGGCACGTGGGGATTTTTCTCGCAGGTGAGGAGTTCCTGGGAATAGCTGGGGTTTGTTCGTACGGTAGGTTATATCCTAGGCTATAAAACTACCATATATGTAAATCGTATTTTCGAAATTTAAACATTACACGATCTCTCTAAGCGAGGATACTACTGTGACCGAAAAAAGGTCGTTTTTCCGATTTTCTTCATCTTCCAGATTATTCATTTGGGATTTGAAAAAAGGTATGTTATTAAGCATATATTGAACTTATGTCGTGTTAATTTTCAATAAAAAAAAACAATAAAAAATAAGCGGTTTTCAGCTATAATAGAGCCTCTGTATAGAAAAGTGGTCCAACGGCTGAATTAATAACTTGAAAATGGTTGGTCTGAAAAATAAAAATAAAAAAGTTTTATAATCTATATAAATGTAGTTGTCGTTGTACGTAGCCGTTTTTCGAAAACTAAAGTTTTCGAAAAATAACAAAATGGCAGTTTAAAAAAAGTTCCAAGTTTGGCGAAATTTTTACTTATATTCGGGGGCCTAAAATAGTAAATAAAAAAAGACGGCTATGTAGCGACTGTAATTATCGAAATATTGGCTTTGAAAAATGTAAGTTTCGAGAAAAACGCGATTGAAAGATTTAGTATACGTAAATCGTTGTTAGCTAAGCTACCTGCTCTCACTAAATCGTCTGTGACTTGGTTTATTCTCAATATTTTGACTGGAATTTTTTTTCGCGTATTCTTGAACATGTATACGTTCTTTGAGAAAATGCAAAAAAATTGATTTTTCCGATCCGTCACAGCGGTGTCCAGCCATAATTCGGCCAATTTATTAAAATATTTTCCAAATGTTTGCTAAAAATCAAAGTTAAGGCATTAGGCAATAAAGCTACCGAAAAAACCGCATCTTAGAAATTTCAGTCTTACGCAAGCCCCTTAAGGGGTAAGGCCACTGTAGCGAGGAAAAAATAAGTATATTTTGGGATTTTTTTTAGCGGGACAACGGAATAAATCAAAATTCTGAAAAAAGTCCTTTATTGTACATATCATAAACTGGATAAACTATTTTTTTCAAAGTAATATAAAACAAAATGGCGGCTGCACAGATTTTTTTCGACGAAGCTTTTTTTTCATAGGCGCGCGGCCGGATCAACGGCACCTGCAATTTTTAATTTACAGTGAATGCAATTTTTTTTCGATTATACATGTCAATAGCTACAGGAGTACGTAGGATTTTGTTTATATATCGATTTTTGCAAACACAGCGCGTTTTTGAAAAAAAAAGTTCAAAATTCTCAAAAAACATCGTCCGAAAATTGTTTATACAAAAACTATGTAATATATCGAGAAAATCCTGCGTACTTCTATGCAGAATGTAATTGTGAATATACAGTTAAAATTTCAAGTCAATCGGTCAATATTTGCTCGAGTTATGAGTCCGGCCGACTTGAAAAATGCAGTTTCGAGAAAAACGCGTTTAACGGGTGGGCAGGGGTTTCAGCGTGAAAAAAAAAACACTTTTTTGCGAATTTTTTTCATCTATATGGATAGAGTAAATTTATTGAAACCCTTTGTACATTGTTAAGTGTCATTTCAAGAACATTCTGTGAAATTTGTAACCGAAAATATCCACAAACAAGCCGGTGACAAAGGTTTTCCAAGAACGCCTTTGGAAAAACACGATTCGCGGTGTTCACTGTATCTCAGCTACAAATTATCTGAAATCAAGTACCATTAAAATTTAGTCAAAGTATCATCAAATCCTCCCCCCAACGGTCTTTGATAATTTTTTTTTCATTTCTAAATTTTCGGTAGGCAGGTAAAGTGAAAAGTGCTATTTTTCACAAAAAATTCCGCCATTTTGGGGGTGGAAAACGCCCTCAATGTAAAAAAATCTCAAACTAACCGTTGGGGGGAGGTATTTTATATGTGGAGAGTGTGTACCAAGTTTGAAATAAATCGGTCATGTAGTTTTCAAATGGCAGTGAACACGGACTTTGAAAAAGTGGTTTCGAGAAAATCGCGGCACCGGCTTGTTTGTGGATATTTTCGCGTACAAATTTCACGGAATGTTCTTGAAATGACACTTAACAATGTACAAAAGGTTTCAATAAATTTACTCTTTCCATATAGATGAAAAAATCGCAAAAAAGTGTTTTTTTTCACGCTGAAATCCCTACCCTCCCCTTAAAGTTTTCGGTACGGATTGTATCGGACTGAGAGAGGCTGCGCCAAAATTCAAAATATAAGTATTTAGTTATTTTCCCACCTTAATCCCTTGAGTATCTCATTTTTAAGATATTGAGGCATCTTTTAAGAAAAAAAAAAAAACGATTTTTTGAAATTTGTACAGTGGCCTTACCCCTTAAAGAAGAGAAACTCGCAGGCTCCATGAAAAATGCCACCTACCCTTGGCACAACAAACACGAATGCATACACCTCGATTCCGGTCACTGGACCAAAAACATTTTTCTCTTCCGGAGGCCGACGTTACTTCCGGCACTGGGGGGGGGGTGACTAAAAATGCCGTTTCGTTAATACTGGCGAACCAGCGAGGGGCCATTGGCTTGTTTTTCTTCTCGCGCCCGACTAAAATCCCCATTACCGAGCCATAAAACTTGCGTATCGAGGTCTACACCGTTAAGGGTGGGGACGCTGCCGGGGTGCGACAGAACGACGTGCGCCCCGTTTGGCAAATTTCTTATTTTTCTCATGAGATTTGCGTCGGGGGAGCGGGACAAAACAATCGAGCGGAGGAACAAGTGGAGGAGAAATAGCTGGCGGGACAGACAAATAGCCATTTAAGGGTGAGGGTACGCGAGACTTTGGTCGCGATGGAATATTAAATTTATCGTCGATCTCGCATCTCTCCTCGTTCGTATCTCCGGGTCGTTACACTGTTCGTATAAATTCACACTGCCATCGTAAAAATAATGACGAGCGGTTTCATGAAAAAAAAAAACGAACAAACAAGGAACAACGGAAAAAAATTCGCCAGGGGGTGAAAATCGTGCGAGGGTGACGAGAAGTCGCCGCGAGCGGTCAATAGCCATTTTGTTTTTTTTTTTGTGGCAAATTTATAAGTTCTGTATGGCTGAGGGCACTTTGGTCGGAGGGGGGGGGGGGGGTGGATAAAGGGCGCAAAAATGGCAACTGCATTGACCACCCCTCGTTATTTTTTTGCTGCCGGGTACCGATTTTTATACACGCGGATACGCTAAATGAAAGCTGCGGAGCTTAAAAAAAGTTAGACGGAGCGTTTTTTTTTTTGTTTTTTAATGATAAAAAACGTCAGACTCGAAAAATTCTCCAATACGAAATGTCATCGAAAAGAAATAATTTATTTAATTAAAATGCGCTATATCAATTGTGCCAATTCAAATTTCTGATTTGAACATTTTCATTCGTTATCAACGACCTCGACCTATTTTCAGTATTTAGCAACCTTTTGCATTTTGGTCCGCCATTGTGGGTTTGATTTTGAATTTATGATTTCTGAGTCAAGATTCGTTGTCAGCGATCTCAAAAACCCCACGATATTACCCAAATTCAAGAAAATCGTGCAGAAAACGTGCTTGAAACCCAACAAACGACCTTTCAAGATTACCAAAGGTTGGGATACATTTGTACTTTTTAATCTACATATATTCGTACATTTTAGTCTAAAGATACTCGTACATTTTAACCTACAGATCGTCGTACATTTTAATGTAAAGATTCTAGTACATTGTAATTTAAAGATACTCGAACATTTTAATTTACAGATATTCGTACATTTCCAATCTAGAAATATTCCTATATTGTAATCTACAGATATTCGAAGATTTTTATCTACAGATATTCGTACATTTTTATCTACAGATATTCGTACATTTTTATCTAAAGATATTCGTACATATTAATCTACGTACATTCGTACATTTTAATGTACAGATATTCTTACATTTTAATATACAAGTATTCGTAAATTTGAATCTACAGATGTTCGTACATTTTAATTTACGGATATTCGTACATATTAAGCTACAGATATTTGTACATTTTAATCTATCGGTATTCGTAAATTTCAATCTACATATATTCGTAAGTCGTAATCTAAAGATATTCGTACACTTTCACTTACAGATATTCCTACATTTTAATCTACAGATATTCGTACATATCAATCTACACGTATTCGTACATTTTAATCTATAGATATTTGTAATTTTCATCTACATATATTCGTACTTTTTCATCTGCAGATATTCATACATTTTCATCTATAGATATTCGTACAGTTTAAGCTACAGATGTTCGTAAATATCAATCTACAGATGTTTATACATTCTAATCTACAGATATTCGTACATTTAAATGTACAGACAATCGTACATTTTAATCTACATGTTGCTGAAGTTTCCATCGTTGGGATGCAACGAAAATTATTTGTCATTTTCGTTTTTCTTCATTTTTATTGTGATCCAAAATCACTTTTGATAGATTTCGGTTGTAGGTCTCTAATAAGGATTTCAGAAAAGTTCACGGTAGCTTTGATTTGCCAGAACAAAAATGGGCAATTGGAAAAAAACCTATTTTCGTTCCGTTCCAACGATGGAAACTTTATCATTTAATCTACAGATATTCGTACATATTAATCTACAGACATTAATATATTTTAATCTACAGATATTCTACTTGTTAATCTACAGATATTCGTAAATTTCCATCTACTTATTTTTGTATATTTTAATTCACAGATATTTGTATACTTTCATTTCACAGATATTCGTACATTTTTATGTACATAATCTGTTCTCGAGAAAATCCCTTTCACTTTTCGTTTTGCTCCTCGTACTCGACGTCGTGGCAGGGAGAAACGTCAAAGTTTTTCCCTCGTCTGCATGCCGTGGCCGATAAAGTTGCGGGCACGAGGTCAGTCAGCATGTATCTACGCGGTAACCTTCGTACTTTATAGGTCCTTCGAGACTCCGTGGATAGAAGGAAAGCAAGTATACTTTCGCGAAGCATCTCAAGTGTTGGCTGCGCGGCACGTCACATTTCTCGAATGAAGTTTAAGCGAAGGCGCAAGTTCTCCGCAGGGATTTCCGGTTTGATAAATTCAACGAAAATATCGATAAATATGACAGGAGTCTGGTGGGCTGAGAGTACGGAGGGTTGAGAAAGAAGTGGAAATACTGTGAGCCGAGTCTTGACGAAGGTTATGGTCGTTTATTCCGCTTCCGGTTAGATACAAAGTTTTCCGAATGAAGCAATTTGTCGTTGAAGACTCCTCGAGGACGTCAGTGAGGCACTCGAGAAAATCTCGAAGCTCTCGATAATTGTTCTTCGGGGGTAGTCGGAGAACGAGAGAGAAGGAGAGAGAGAGAGGGGGGGGGGGAGGAGACCGGAAGTAAGGTCCGTGAGGGTACCCCATGGACATTTATTTTCTGGGAACTTGTTCCTGATGACATCCGCGATTAGTCCCCTTCTTCCCAATTTGTAGCAGTATGACGTAGGGCCAAGTTCCTTCTTGATTCTCCTTTCTCTCTGCCTCTCATTTCCGCCAACGCTCCGGTTCGTTAACAACCCGAAGGTCCCGGTGGTTCGACGTTGGACGAGAAATTCCTTTGTGCTTCGTCAATGGGTTTGACGACGGTGATCACAATTTTTAATATCGTAGCATTAACGTCAAAACGCTCGGCCGAACAGTTAAAGTGGGGAATTTAGGGTCAACTTCATCGGAGTGCCACCTATATCATTTGTTCTTTTTATTGCGACTTGGAAAACGGAGCGAAAAAGATCTGGGTTTTCTTTTTTACTGGAGAAAAACACTATATCTTTCTGTAGACACGTGGAAGACGCCAAAAATGTCGCCCTTTTTTCGACCTTTTTATTGGATAGTCAAATTATAAAAATTACTGAAAAATTAAATTGTTTTATAAATAAGTGGGGGTAGGTGAATAAATTAATGGAACTTGAATGCTGACTGGAATTAATTAATCAAATAATTAAATTGAAATAACGACTGGAATTCGTCAATTAAATGATTGAATAATAATTTAATTGAAATAATGACTGGAACTAGTTAATCAAATGATTGAATAATAATTGAATTGAAACAAGGACTGGAATTAGTTGATCAAGTAACTGAAAAATAATTGAAATGAAATAATGACTGCAGTTGGCAAATCAAATAATTGCATTTAAATCATGACTGGAATGAGTTAATCAAATAATTGAATAATAATTGAATTGAAATAATGACTGGAATCAATTAATCAGAAGATTGTGTTGAAAAAAGTTAGGAGAATTGCATAATCAAAATACTACTATCACACTAAATGCCAGTATTATTGAATCACAATACTGCAATCGAAAAAAGTACTGGACTGATCACTTTTCTCAAATACTGGGATCAGAATGATGACTGGATTTGATTAATTAGAATAATGGAATTGAAATCATTTCCGCAGGTGTTTATAATCATTGAAATACCAGATATACAGGATGCCCTGTTACAGATGGATAATCCTGCAATTGTCGATAGGTCTAATCATGTCCTGCTATATGCTGGAATTTCAGTTTAGCAAAAGTCCCACGATTTTCGAGATTTTGAGCTTTATGTCATTTTTTTAATCCTCTGCTTTTGCTTTTTCGCATGTCATTTCTACAAACGATGTGAATCGACAATAACTTAGCAACTCTCAAAAGAAATTGGCACGTAGTACATTTTTTTTACACCGCAGGCTATCAAAGCCAGATGTTCGAATTGGTTTGTATTGTAATTCTGCATAAGACCTTTTTTCATAAAGTTTCTTCAACATTTAAGGTTGAAAAGAAGACTTTCCCAAATAAAATAAATAACCAAGAGTAATTTAAAAAAAAAACGGGTAAAAAAGTCATCATTTGTAGAAATGGCATGCGGAAAACCAAAAGCAGATGATTTTTATTTCGAAAACCGTGGGTCTTCTACTAAAATGAAATTCCAGCATATAGTAGGAAACGATCTGACCTATCAACAGTTGCAGGATTATCCATTTATAACAGAACATTCTGTATAATATTTATCGAAATTGTTTAATGATAAAATGACAATAATTACAGGGCTCAGTTCGTCAGAAGACTAGCATTGAAATCATAACTGAAATCATTTAATCGAAATACTGATCTTCAAATGAATGATGAAGTTTTTAAATCATAATACTTATTTATTAATCGAAATCATTACTAGAAGTTGCTAAATAAATTATAGGCAAATATGCACTAATGAGCCTAACAGAATACGACAAGAGTAGAAACAATGGACTGATGTGTCATGCTTCGAAAATTATATAAAATAAGCAAATCGAAATGTAGTGGCGATTAATCAGTACAAAAGACGTTGCAAATAATGAACTAAAATTGAGCTAGCGGTGAGAAATTATTTATATGTACTTGTAAGTACAGCCGTGCAAATGCATAATAGAGCGAGAGAGAGAGAGAGAGAGAGAGAGAGAGAGAGAGAGAGAGAGAGAGAGAGAGAGAGCTCGATAGACAGTGGAAAAGAGAAGTAAAGGGCTGAAGAGAAAACAGCTATGAGAGGAAATAAGCAGAATTTATATTTATAGCAGTTGCATAACGGCCCAACTAGATTAACAGCTAAGGGTGGGTAATTGGGTGGGGTTGGCGTCTCGCTAGCCAGAAAATGGCAGTTTTCTCCCTTTCAGCTTCACGTGATCATCCATTATTCTTCATGCCACTTTCTCGTAAACTGAGCTGTAACGGTATAGATAACGGTACTTTACCTGTGCTATGTACATATATATATATATATAAACCATGTTGCGATCTTGGTGTCTGCAGAATTGAAGAATTTTCAGACCTTCGGTAACTTTAGCCATACGTTGTAACTTTTCACATCGCGCCAGTAATTTTATTTTGCACTATCCGCTGGAAACGATCACGAAGAAGAAAAAAAAACGAAAAAATAGAAGAAAAAAACGTTAACGGCGTTACAATATGCGGCCTGCTGCAAATTCCATCGAAAGTCTCGTCTGCTGCAGATGTCTGGTTCAGCAACCGGAGAAAACAGTTTTTTCTCCGCGTCCATCGCTCCTAAGAGGTGCGGACACTTTTTTATTTAACTGGAAAAGATACTTGGAAGTTTTGAGAATTGCGAAAGCAGCTATAGAAAAAAGTCAATTTTTGACCGAAAAACGGCTTCGATCATTTGTCGTTGAAAATAGTGGCCATGAGTGACTAATTTTTTGTCCGAATTTTATACCGTTTTTATAGGGTCTATCCGATAATGGGAAATTTACCGCTGATTATGGAAATTACGGGGTTTTTGTCCAAAGGACAATGTTACGTCGGATTAAGGCGTTACCCCCACTTGTAGCGCAAAGAAGGCCTTTTTCATGAATTTTTTAAAAGAAAACTACAAAACTTTTTTAATCGATCAATATACCATCTTAAAGAACACATCTTGAAGAACTTTCAGTAATTTTTTTATTGAAAAATATTACATTGTTTAGTGGCAAATGGCCGTTGATGAAATAATGTTTTTATATACACGGTTTGCGGTGACCAACATTGATGCGAAGTGGATCACCTGAAAAAAAAATGCGGATGGATTTAGTCAAATATAAGTATAAACTAGTCTTTAATCGAAGGATTTTAAAAAGTATTCATTTTTCACAAAATGGCGGACAGTCAAAGTTAATGGTTCGATTTTAACGAAAAAAAACGGCCGTTTTTTGGCTATAAAACGGCCATTTTTTTTTCGAAAAAAAAATCGAACGATTAAAGACTACATTTTTATGTATTAAATAAGCCTGCAAAATTTCAAGAAGATCGGTTCATTAGTGTTCGAGTAATCTTGGTCACCGACTTCAGAAATGAAATTTTGAGAAAAACGCGTTTAAAGTTTCAATTTCAGTTTACACGAAGAAAATATTTTTTCTTGTAAACTTACATAGAGTCATCTATTCCGGGCATCAAAAAAAACTGCACTTCAAATTGCACTTCAATAAAATGCAATAAAAAAAATCGATTTTTTCAAAATCGCAAGTGGGGGTAACCCTTTAAGACGAAAAACGCGTATTTGTACATTTTTACGATTTTGAAAGAAAGGTGGGCTTTTATTTTTAGAAGAATTTTATTTTTAGATTTTATTTTTATTATAGAATAGAAATAGAATAGAATTTTATTTTTTTATTTTCCAACATTTTTTTTCGCATCGTGCCGAAAATTAGTGTTTTCACTCAATCGCCGTTCATTTCATTTTCGTTTCGATTCGAAACTTCGTCTTGTGCTTATTCACTTCGTCATCATTTTCTCTTTAAAATACCCTCTGATTCGTCAAGCTATGATTTTTTCTAGATTTTTGGGACAATTTCAAAGTTGGACCATCGATTTTCGCAAATTCTTCCATACTTTGCTTCTTTTTCGGCCGTTTTTCAACTGCACTTTCCGGGAAAAACAATCGTGATATCGGGATGAACTAAGCGGCATTCTCTGAGTCTGCCAAAATCGGGACTGACAATTTCGAACAATTGGCTTAAAGGGAAGGAGTTTTTTTTTGTTGGATTTTTACACCTTTCCGAGGCTTTATTCGATGGGAAATTCAACGTCGATCACAGATATCACGGAGTATTTCTCGAAAGCTTAAAATTTCGAAATCTCAAATTACTCCAAAATATTATTCAATACACAGTCGACGGTTTTTAATATAAATTTTTGTGGCAAATAACAGTGAATACACTAGGCTATTCAATAGGCTAAGCTTCTATT
The DNA here is from genome assembly GCA_944452715.1 of Ophion slaviceki. Classification (NCBI taxonomy): domain Eukaryota; kingdom Metazoa; phylum Arthropoda; class Insecta; order Hymenoptera; family Ichneumonidae; genus Ophion; species Ophion slaviceki. The sequence continues at coordinate 6,947,416 of OX101786.1, read as the reverse complement.
GCATAGATTCGTAATCTACGTAATAGAAAAAGCCTGCTTTTGAAATGTCAAGCGTATGCAAACCACTTAGATCTTTTGAACTCAATTTTTATGCCTTTATTTTATTCCATTCGATTATTTTATTTGATTTCATTTTTATTCCTTTTTCCCTATTTTTGTTCCTTCGTTTTATTGCATTTTTGTTCCTGTATTTATTCCATTATTATTCCATTATTGTATTCCATTTTTCCTCTTCATTTTATTACTTTTTCAAATTCATTTATTCTTTTTATTCTGTTCCATTTTTATCCCATTTTTATTCCTTATCTTAAGTCCACCCAATCCCCCCCCCCAATCCCGCGATTACTTCCATCCATTAAATTACATATAAAATTAATTTTATTTTCACACATCCAGAAAACACGTTTTCAATAACCTTTGTATATGAATCTGAAAACGATACGACGTTAAAATGCATTCCCCACGTACAACGCGAATGCCCCACACCCGAGCCGTGGCCAATTTAATTACAAACTCTGTCCAAATGAATGATATTATTAAAATGGATTTGAACCACGAGAAAGTAACGGTATCGAGAAAATCAACGCATCGCGAGGCTATTCAGAGCAGTTTCAATTTATCCCGCAGCGGGTACGGTGCATTCTCTACCCTCCAATGTTGTTTTCAGAGCCTCGCGCTTTCGTTGCATCGCACCGCGTAGAAATGGCAATATCGATCGGTCGCGCGTCGCTCGAGCATTCGTTTGTCTGTACCGGTTAATCATTAATTATTCACTACGGCACAAAGTGAACGCTGTTTAGTCGACGAGCTCACCGATGATTGCGACAGTTGGAACAATATTTTCGTTCCTACGGTACCCCCCCCCCCCCCCCCCGCCTGGTATCGATGCCCCCCAGCTACCCCCCATTGTCTCCCTCTCGGTGATTGGAACTCGATATTGCAATTGTCCCGAGCTGGCCGGGATGGGGTCGGTGAACGGGGCTAATCGATTTTGCTACTCTTGTACCTATCGCTATGGAATGCGTCCCCGCGCCCTCCTGACGAATTGTATGGACGCAGCAGTGAAATCATTGCAGTTTTTTTTTTCAGTTTTCATATACGTTCTTCATCACCGTTCTATACATGTCGCACATACGTCTATATGGACTGGGATTGGCATTTTCATCATTAGAATGCAACGAAAGTTTTTTTTAAATTTTTTCATTTCCATATTTTTATTATTAAAAAAATCTTTTTTGCACAGTCACATTGTGGAACTCTGAATCACCATGCTGACAAATGGTTTGGCGATTTTTGCGGAAAAAATCTGACGAACGAGAAGTATCGTCGAAAAATGCAGTCTCAGTGCATTCCAACGATGCAAACTTTGATCTCATAGGACAGTGATGAGAAATGTACAATCGAAACAAATATATATATATATATATATATATATATATATATATATATATATATATATATATATATATATATATACATATACCGCGTGTCTTTTAAGGCGTTACCCCCACTTGTAGCGCAAAAAAGGCCTTTTTCATGAATTTTTTTTAAAGAAAACTACAAAACTTTTTTAATCGATGAATATACCATCTTAAAGAACACATCTTGAAGAATTTTCAGTAATTTTTTTATTGAAAAATATTACATTGTTTAGTGGCAAATGGCCGTCAATGAAATAATGTTTTTATATACACGGTTTGCGGTGACCAACATTGCGGCGAAGCGGATCATCTGAAAAAAAAATGCGGATGGACTTAGTCAAATATAAGTATAAACTAGTCTTTAATCGAAGGATTTTAAAAAATATTCATTTTTCACAAAATGGCGGACAGTCAAAGTTAATGGTTCGATTTTAACGAAAAAAAAATCGAACGATTAAAGACTACATTTTTATGTATTAATTAAGCCTGCAAAATTTCAAGAAGATCGGTTCATTAGTGTTCGAGTAATCTTGGTCACCGACTTCAGAAATGCCATTTTGAGAAAAACGCGTTTATAGTTTCAATTTCAGTTTACACGAAGAAAATTTTTTTTTTTTGTAAACTTACATAGAGTCATCTATTCTGGGCCCATACAGAAGTATGGGCCCGGATACTTATACTTCAAAAAAATGCAATAAAAAAAATCGATTTTTTCAAAATCGCAAGTGGGGGTAACCCCTTCATGGGAACATAACTTCTTTTCGCAAAAAAAACTGTCAGGTCAAAACTAACAACTTTTGTAGGAATTTTTTTTTTCGTAAGGTTCATTATTTTCAGGTTAGAACGATTTTTTATTAGCGCTATAAAACATTAAACTTTTAGTTAGGTTGTTTGGGTTCGTTCGATAGTCCAAACAAACTCGAACCAACTTCCACGCACACTTACACTAGGGATGTTAATTTTTACTTCCTCGTAGTACATTCCGGATAGTGCTCAAATAGTAAAAAAATGTGTTCTAACCCAAAAATTGTGAACTTAAAAAAAATCCTACAAAAGTTCTTAGTTTTTGCCTGACATATTTTTTTTCGTAAAAAAGGTCACGTTCCCTTTTTTTTTAACAGGACGGCTACCTTAACGTCGCCATTTTGAATTTTGGAGCACATTTTTTCAACGTCCCCCTTTGAGTTCTAACAGTTTCACTACACTCAATAGTTGATCGGCGCAGTATTTTTCGAAATAAGTCCGGTGTAAGATTAAAATCTTACTCGCTTATTCATTTATTTATTTACTTATTTATTAATTGAGTATTATTTTATTTCTTGTGTACTGTTTTTAAGGGTGTTTACCTAAATGCCTCCCTCTCCTCATTTGCATCGATTTTTTTCCATTGGTTTTTTTATATCCATCTTAGTTGTTAGGTCCTCAAAATGTCTGATGCAATCGCATACCCTCGTAGAAATTTGGTAGGGCTCGATTCAGGGCGCGTTCAGGTTGCCTGACTCCTCTGGTAGGGCACGTATAAAGCAGCCTGAAAGGGCCCTGCTAGAAAATGTAACGTTGCGTCACATATGGGCCTGAACTGTTTGCCTGATGAGGCCCTTATCAGGTTGCCTGATCGGGCCCTTATCGGCCTTACTGGTCAGACCGCTATAGGATTTCCTGCACTGCCAAAAAAATATTTAATTAAAATAGGACCTTTTTAAAACAAATAGGTTTTTTCCTTGCCCCAGAGCCCACTACGATCTTATTTGTTTCAGCTATTTCTTATTGAATATTGAATATATTCAAATTGAATAAATTAAGATTCGATTCGAAGAAATCTTTATTTGCTTACAATCTACACTGTAAATCCAAGTATACTATGTGCATAAAATATTTCAAAAATCCGAAATGAAATGAAACACTTAATTTAGAGTTGTACTACAATGTTTTTGTATCATAATTCGTCATTGCCGGGCTTTTGGAAATGATTTTTTTTTCGAAGAAAATATTTCGCTTATATGGAATCGAACCTAGTACCTACCTACCATTTTTTTGTGACGACGATCATTGCCGAGTTATTTCGGGTGGCAGAGATAAGAGGGACACCCTATATATAAGGGTGTATCTTAACTACTAGTTTTCCGTTGGTGAGCATATAGGGTATCTTTTTCCATGCAAAACGCTTTTTTTTAAATGTCGTGCGACAAAAATTGGCCGAGATATTCACGAGTCAAGTCCAACGGTGAGTAAACATGGAGTAGTAGTTTGGGCGCCCAAGCGAGAGTAGACGCGGGTTCGAATCGACGTTCGCGCAAGTGGATTCAAATCCATTGATTTTTGTTAAATTGAAATTGAAATTGAAAGTTCAAACTTTCAATTTCGAATGTTCAAATTTGAATTTTGAACCTCATCCGATCGCCCAAATAAAGTATTAAATAAAAATTCAAAAGTGTTAGACAATATTGTCCACTGTTTACTCGAAAGATCTAAAAATCAAAAGATCTTTCGCGTAAACAATGGATAGCATTGTTTAAGAATTTATATTTATTATTTAATACCTTATTTGGGCGACCGGATAACGTTAAAAACTCAAATTTCAAAATTATAAATTTAAAGTTCAAATCCACTTACCGGAATGTGGATTTGAATCCGCGCCTACGCTCGCTTGGATGCCGAAACTACGGTGCTATTGTTTACTCACCGTTGGACTTTACGCGTGGATATCTTGGCCAATTTTTGTCGCACAACATTAAAAAAAAATCGTTTTGCTTGGAAAGGTTCACCCCATATGCTCACGAACGGAAAACTAGTAGTTAAGATACACCCCGTATAATTACTTTCTCTCCGCCTTACAAGCTGCCGAAATCTTTTAACGGAGACTTTGTCCTTGGAGTGCCAAATTTCAGGTGTTTACATTTTATTTTTTTTAAAGGAAACGAGTAAAGCTTTTTGAGTGCGGTTTTTTCCTTGCTTTTATTCATGATATACAGAACGTTAACAATTTTTTTTTTGAAAAAAAAAAAACCAAAATGGCGGCCATTGCAGTTCCGCGAAAACAGGTCCTCAAATCGCGGGAGGTAAACGGCTGACATCACTGCCCCCTCATTGTTGATCTGAAACACAAATTCAAAGCATATTATCAATCTGTGACCCTTTGGTCACGGAATGACGGATGGGTTTTTCGTTTAGTACAAATTTCGGAAAATGGCGGCAATTTAAAAAAAAATCGAATTTTCGCGTTTTTTTTCGCATAAAAAGATAAATAATAAATGCAAAAATGTATCTATCGAAAAAACGATCCGTCATTCCGTGAAGACATATTTTCTGAGTATGCTCTCCAAACTTCAGGTCGATATGTTAATTACAGCGGTCAGGAGAATGTCAGCCATTTTTAAAAACGTGTTTTCGAGAAAAACGAGTTTAAAGTTTTGTAATGTGTTTACACAAATGTGTTTATAATTACCGCTAATCGGCAATGCCTGGTCCATAGAGGCATCCCTCCTCTTCTTCTAGCTGCTCATGTTGAGCTCAAATTGATTTTTTGAAAATTTCAAGGACAAAGTCTCCCTTAACACGCATCCGAGTTGCATAACGTTTTCCGTCGTGACAGTCCATAAAGCCTTTTTTTATGGACTTCAGGAATACATCGAAACTCCGAAGCTACGATGTTGTCGAATCGAAGTTTCCATGTGGAAAATAAAAGGTTATGTGCATATATAGACTGCTGCGGCAGTTATACGGCAAGCCTACTTATGGCCTTATCAGGGAAATCCTTAGTAGGGCCTCACCTGGAAAGGCCTGTATAGGGCCAGGGGAAGCCTCAGTAGGGCCTTATTAGGGAAATGCTTACAAGGAACATCCCTCAGGTGACACCCTTCGATTTTGTTGAAATTTGGATATGTTATAAAGCACCGAAAAGTAAGCGATACGTATTTTTTTTACCGGCGGAAAAACGGTTTCAAGGGCTGAAACGCACCCTCAAAAATGGGGATGTTTTTCGTTATTCGTCGATAACGTTTTAACGGTACGAGATATAAAAAAATTCAAATTGCAACAATGTTTATTTTTTTGTGCACTATACATTGGAGATGAGAACGATAACGTTATCGACGAAACACGAAAAACACCCCTGTTTTCGAGGGTTCGTTTCACCCCTTAAAACCGTTTTTCCACCGATAAAAGAAAATACGTATCGCTTACTTTTCGGTGCTTTATAACATATGCAAATTTCAACAAAATCTAAGGGTGTCGCCTGAGGGATGTTCCTTGTTAGTTACAGTTAGCCTTGGTAACAGTTCGACAGTTGAATGGCGTGTAGAATGTTGTGTCAAAATTTCAGACGGATCGCTTGAAAACTGTTCCTTTGAGAGTTTACACCGTTTTGAAAAACGACATTTCGAGAAAGACGCGTTTGAATTTTCAAAATTATTCGAATTTCGCCTCAAAAATTAAAAAGCATATCTATAACCCTCTATACTCTCCGATAATGCAAAACAAAAATCGTTTTTTCGAAAATTTCACCCTATAATGATCCCTCAATTAATTTACGCATTTCTTCAATCCTCTTAATATTCATCGACATCTTTCGATTGTTTACTCGTTCGCTCATTTATTTATTGTCTCGGAGCCGATTTTTTTCGGGAAAAAAGCATTGCACGTGGAAAACAATAAACTTTCGTCCGCAGCATTTGTTTTCTCTCTCAACGTGAATGGGACACTCGGTACGTGGGTAAGAGAAGGAAATGATCCCGGGTATGCACAATTTTCCACGCAGAAAGGATGACGTGGTCGCGCTCCAAAATACTCTCTCGTTCGATCGCGAACGCCCCGGACGTGTAATATTGTAATTAATATTTAATTGGGCGAGGAAAAGTGCGAGGTCTTCTTCCTCGGCGAAGCTTCACAATAAGGGCGCACCAACAACTCACCATTGCCACACATCGCTGGTCCATCCCTCCTGTGCAAATACCCCCCCCCCCCCCCTCGCCGGTAATACTCACGTCAAAACAATTTATGCGCTCTCACGACTCAACCTCGGTGTCTAATGAATAAATTAATGTTTAATTAATTATACAATTATTCGGGAAAGCCTCGCGTCGCGTCTGATGGATGCCGATGGTGGCTTCCATGCAAAAACCTAATGGCATTTCGTATCACGTACCGGAGAACATAAGAGAGAGGAGGGGAGAGAGAGAGAGAGAGAGAGAGAGAGAGAGAGAGAGAGAGAGAGAGAGGGAGGAAGAGGAGCTTTCGAGGAACTCTGTCGATAAACTGAATTTCCTCGGTCACCGCCACGTAACGACCGCCCTACAATTTTGACGCCTTTCTCACCCTTCGCATACACAAAGAGCGGTTAGAATTTTCATCGTCACGTGGTGAACCTCGACGAGGCTTTGGCAAGCCGGAAAGCGTTGATCAAAGGCAGCCCCGCGACCGCAGCTTGCTTTTCTGTCATACTTTTTTCGTCTTTTCTTTTTTTTGTCTCTTATTTATTTTTTCGTCTGTTTTTTGTCATTTTTTCTTTTTTTTGTTTCGTCTTTTTACAAACTTTTATTAAACTTGACTCGGTGTGAGGGGCAAAACGGAAAATCGATAGTTCGCCAACTTCCTGACTACTTAGAGCCCTGAAATTTTGCAAACATGCATCTACACTGCAAAAACAAGTGTGTTGTTTTTACACATTTTAGGTGTGTAAAGGCTCTAGACACTTTTTACACGTTTTAACGTGTGTAAAAAATAGCCGTGTAAAAATAACACGCATTGATGCGTTCAAATAACACATTGACGTGTGTTATTTTCTTGCACACTTAATCGCATTTTTACAATACTATTTACATATATGTATCCTCCATGTAAATAAAATGTACATCCTCCATATAAGTAAGTAAATAAATTCATAATCAATAGTCAGAAATATATATTGAGTACATTTATTATAGAAGGTGTGTGTGTGTATACTAAGAGCTGAGAGTGAAAGTGATCGGATGCGTTTCTAACCTCACGACAGACCGATCGTGACATCAAACGTCGAAATATCCGCCGATTCATAATTTCCTCATGACGGTTCGGAAAAAAACGCAAAAGCGAGAAAAGATCTCAAACTCAAACTGAAAATGGCGGCGATACAGCCCATCTAGAAAAACGTTTTTTTTTTTACATATAGTTTCACGGGAGAACGGTTTTCTCGTAAAATATAAGACCTGAAACAAAAACCAAAAAAATGATAATTTATATATTATTAGCTATGAGACTACCTAGAAATTTGCTTTCAAATTTTGCAAAAATAGCTCACTTCGAAGGAAATAAATCGATTTTTTGCCAAAAAAAGCAGTAAATTGTTTATAAACAGAAGTTTACATTTAATCAAAAAAGGGCTACGTACTCCCATAAAGAATATGATTGTGAAGCTGCTATAAAAATTTCAAATCGATGCATGCAGAGGTGGTCGAGTAATCCGTCTTCCGAGATCGAAAAATGTGGTTTCGAGAAAAACGCGTTTAAAGTTGTACGAGCAACTGAGCGTGCCCTCCGAGGCGCTGCGGCCAAATCGATAATTGAACCTTTAAATTAAAAAAATCGCTACAGGACCAATTGCATATTGTGTTTATGACATCAAAGTGTATTTAGGCAAGAAAACGTCTTTTCAAAATCCTAGAGTGGTGTTATCCCTTAACACGAATGAGGGTTAGGTACATCATTTGTGATCTGTCTTAGATCGCACCCATGTTTAGCGTATATATATATATATGTAGGTGCCGGAGCACCCCAGCGCCATCATTTCTTGTTCTCGTTTTGGGGACGAGTTGAAAGGCCTCGCTGAACTTCCTGGTATCTAGGCTCCATAGGTTAATTGAAGACCAAATGTAGTTTTGTTAATCTGTCAATCAATCAACGTCAAACCAACTAATGAGTTTGACGTGATGCCGTAACCATGGTGATTTTCAAAATAGGATCCATAACTCGCAATTAACACACCTAAACTGTGTTACTTTTTTCCGTGTTATTTTTGCTCGTGTGTTGCTATCAACGCGTGTTGTTTAGTCCAATGTGTGTAAATATGCGTCTTGTATGTTGTTTCTACACGCTTTATGTGTGTTCGCATAAGCGTGTTATTGATGGGGACGTTGCGAACGTGTGTAATAATCTAATGCGTAAAAATTACACACTCACGTGTGTAATTTTAACGCATAACGTGTGTAATTGTAACGCATTACGTGATACCAAATGCATAAGTGTGTAGAATCAACATGGCAACGCGTGTTTGGACTTTATGTTGTGTTATTTCTACACACTTTGAACACACGTCAAACACGCCTTGTTTTTGCAGTGTAGGAGGTGACAATACACGGGAAGTGCATGAGAACCAGAGTTGGGCGTAATTATATTTATAAATACGAATACGATTTTATTCACATCGTGATTTTCATGTGAATTTTTTTTTTATTGGTTTTTTCCTTAGGTACACGCTTTTCGCGTTTGTTACCTATTCTTTTCCCCTCATTGTGCCCGTTTCTTTCCTCTACTGTTTCTCCTTTTTTCTCCATCTTTCTCCCTGTCCCCCCTCTTGCGGCCGCAGCCGACTTCCCCCTCTGTATTATATTCATCATGACATTTCTGTCATGGGTATAGGGAAACTGCGGAAAACCTACACCAATACAGCCGGTCATCGAGTTCGCTCCCCAGTCGTGGAACTAGTCTTATTTCGCCGCGAAATGCCGAAGAAAAACATTTCACGACGAAATGTACGCGACTGGGACTCGAACCCGGGACCTTCCGGTTCGCTGGTTTAGTGGCGAGCACGCTAACCACTAGACCATCGCACCGGTCTATTTTCATGTGAATATAAATACAAATTTATTCATACTTCACTTATTGTAAATACGAATACAAATGAATTCGTATTCACAAGTGTGCATGCGAATTTATTTGTATTCACATGCATGCATAAAAATACAATCGTATTCACAAATATTCTGAACATACAAATAAATTCACAGAAAAAATTGTGAATATTCACAAAAAATGTGAATATTTACAAAAAATTGTAAATACGAAAAAATTCCCAAAATGAGTTGTGAATTTTTTCGTATTTAAGACAATTAAACAAATCAAATTCACATTGTAAATTTGATTTTACTTTGTCTTAAATACGAAAAAAAATCACCACTTATTTTGTGAATTTTTTTGTATTTACAATTTTTTGTGAATATATTTGCATTCACAGATTTTGATGTGATTTTTTTTAATTCACAGGATTTTTTGTAAATATTCATATTTTCTGTGAATGTTCACAATTTTTTCGGTGAATTTAGTTGTATATTCAGAATATTTGTGAATACAATTGTATTTGTATGCATGCATGTGAATACAAATAAGTCAAGCATGCATAAATTTGTATTTATATTCACATGAAAATAACGATGTGAATAAACTCGTATTCGTATTTATAAATAGAATTACGCCCAACTCTGATGAGAACATATGCATTGCTCTCGGATCGCACAATCGTTAAAATAGTAACGTCCAATAAGTAAAATAGGTTAAAGGGTGGTGAATAAAATAGGCTAATGGGTGGTCCAATAGGTGGTGAGCCAACATCTATAATAGATGCCACCTATCACAGTTTTCCAGGATTTCTCCTGACAATCAACCAATAACACCGGTTCGTTTGGACGGATTAATCCCTCTTTGCAAAAATTTCAGAGCTCTGGTTAAATCAATTAAAGACTGAACAGTAGAAAATAATTTATATGTAAAACTATTTTTTAAACAAACTTTTATTTAATGAACTAAAAAGTAGAAGACACATTTTTTTTATCGAATCACTTATAGGTGACCTAAAAAAGCTTGGGGAGCTCAACTGTTTAAATGTTTATTAAATTTGATCAATTCAATTTCATTAACCGTATTTGATTTGGCACAATAGTAATTCGAGAAATTATAATCACACGTTTATACACACAAGGGGGCATTCCCTACCCCCCATCACTGATTTCGCTCAAATTTATAGACATGCAGGGCTTGGCTAGAAATGAAAGTACCCGAAGTGGGAACTCCAGATGTTGGTTGGCGTAGCGGTAAGAGCTCGGACTAGTAATTCGATGGTCGTAGGTTCGACTCCCCGCGTGGAGACTTTTTTTTCTTTTTCTATCTTTTTCTCAATTTTTCTATTATTCATTTTCCATTAAGGCGTTACCCCCACTTGTAGCGCAAAAAAAGGCCTTTTTCATGAATTTTTTAAAAGAAAACTACAAAACTTTTTTAATCGATCAATGTACCATCTTAAAGAACACATCTTGAAGAACTTGCAGTAATTTTTTTATTGAAAAATATTACATCGTTTAGTGGCAAATGGCCGTCAATGAAATAATGTTTTTATATACACGGTTTGCGGTGACCAACATTGCGGCGAAGTGGATCATCTGAAAAAAAATGCGGATGGATTTAGTCAAATATAAGTATAAACTAGTCTTTAATCGAAGGATTTTAAAAAATATTCATTTTTCACAAAATGGCGGACAGTCAAAGTTAATGGTTTGATTTTAACGAAAAAAACGGCCGTTTTTTGGCTATAAAACGGCCAGTTTTTTCGAAAAAAAAATCGAACGATTAAAGACTACATTTTTATGTATTAAATAAGCCTGCAAAATTTCAAGAAGATCGGTTCATTAGTGTTCGAGTAATCTTGGTCACCGACTTCAGAAATGCCATTTTGAGAAAAACGCGTTTAAAGTTTCAATTTCAGCTTACACGAAGAAAATATTTTTTTTTGTAAACTTACATAGAGTCATCTATTCCGGGCCCATACTTCTGTATGGGCCCGGATACTTATACTTCAAAAAAATGCAATAAAAAAAATCGATTTTTTCAAAATCGCAAGTGGGGGTAACCCCTCAAGCAAAGAGGTGAAACATTAATTTTATTTATTTATTTATACGCAAAAGGCATAGAAAAGGTAAAAAATTGGGATTTCGGACACTTTTCAACAAGGGATTGTAATTAAAGCGCATACGAAAAGGCTTTGTACATGAAAATTCAAAACTTTATTCGTTGACATTCGATGATTTACATGTGTCGGGATGATATTTATCGTTGAAACAGGGAAAACAATAATTATTTCTGCATCTAGCACGCGTTATAAACGCCGCATTTTTACAACCACATCGTTGTTTCAACGTCTCCATAGAAAAACATACGTGATTGACATTCATAAAGCATCCTCTCTCATCGCAAAGTTTAGAAGCAAACCACGCGTAACGTAACATGTCACCGAATATTGGCGCGGATAATTGATGATGAACAATCGAATGTATTTTTATGCAGTCTTCTCGGGAAGTTATTTCTTTTTCTTGCTCGATGAGATAAGAGCAATTTTGTATTGTTTCAATAAAGTTTCTAAACTGACGATAAAAATATACATCGCCGGGTTGCACCAGTGGAGTACATTTAGGGGGAATTACTTTGATGCTACACGTTGGCAATCCTTCTTCATCTCAGAAGAGTTCGTCGTATAATTGCGGATTTGTTTGTCCTCCCCACGAGTCAATCAGCAACTCCAAATTGTCTACGATTATGCGCTTATTAAAAAATGACGTACTATATGCCTTTTGCGTATAAGTAAGTAAATAAAATAAATTATTCACCTCTTTGCTTAATTGAAAAATAAATAATGTAAAAATTGAGAAAAATATAGAAAAAGAAAAAAATAGAATTGCAGAATATATATATATATATATATATATATATATATATATATATATATATATATATATATATATATTCTGCAGATCAATATATCATTGCAGATCCTCCACAGCTCGAAAATCGAATTAACGCGGACCCTAGTTTTGCGCATCTTGCACCGCCCCGCATTCGCCGTTGCCGCTATACACACCTCCCTGTGAGAGAGGGTTCGCCGGGCAAGCTCGCTGGCAAGCCTCATACCTCTTTTCTCTCTCTTTTCCACCCTTAATTCTCTCCCCCTAAAGTCGTTCGGTTCGCCTCCTCGCGGCCTTGGGACTCTCATCCTTCCTTCCTTCCGGGTGCCTCATTATGCGCTCAGCCACGCTGTGTGTCTTAATCCCTAGACTAATGAGTTACACCGTATAGAACTTTGCGGGGAAACAGTTCAAGGCAGAGCAGCTATACCGTCCGCGGCTCGAAAGCTTCTCGCCCCTCCCCCATCTCTCCCTTGCTCCCTTTAGCCCTCATCCACTTGCTCTTACCCTTCTTCCTTCCAATTCATACTGGCTGTATCTCCCTCAGTTTTGCTCTTGATCCCTCTCTTTCTCTCTCTCTCTCTCTCTCTCTCTCTCTCTCTCTCTCTCTCTCTCTCTCTCTCTCCCCTCCCCTTTCGTTCTCTCTTTTCCTGGTTTCTGGTATTTTATTATTCTCTTCAAACGCGACAATCTTGAAGTTTATTTTATTCCAACGACTGGTCGAAAAGACTAGCCTGTTCATTAATCGATTCCCGATCGATCGAAAAAAAAAACCGAAATGTGTATATTTTGAGAGTCGTTGGGAGAAAAAATCATGGCATGAAGTTTGCATCGTTGGGATGCAATGAAGAATTTTTTTTTTTTCGTATGACCCAATTTTTTCGGCATTGATTCAGGCTCCTAAATCAATGAATAATTTTTTAAGGGCCTTATTAGGGTTCCATTGCCTAAACTCGGAAACAAGAGTTTAGATAGTTATAATAATGAAGAAATGCAAATAAAGGTCTTTCGCTGTATTCCAACGATGCAAACTTCAACACCATGAAAAGTGGGGGTGGAGTCACCCAAGCGTGTAAACGACGTATGCAAAAGATCATTGATTGTTCATTGAACTACCCTCGAAATGAAGTACAAAAATTGGATATTTTTTGGAAAATCTTATCTTCATACTGTTCGTATTTTAACACTTGATATTGATATTCTACGTAAGAACGCAGAAATATATGTTTTTGTGTAAAATCTAATTTTATTGAAAAATTTGAGTTTCGTTACATTTTTTCGCATTGAGCAAGCTTCTTTCTCGTGATTTTCTTGAGTGAGACTTGTCGACGCGGTCACGCATCAAACTCCAAACGCAATCTGCCATCATGTGCGTGTGTCCCATCTTCCGTGATACTTATCTTCCATGATTTGTATGTCTGGGTGGAAGCGTCATCCTTCCTCTTCACTGAAAGTGTCAAGATTTTCTGCCAATTTATCTTGATCTTTTATTTATATCCCTAAATGAGGAAAAAAAGAGCACGTATCACGAAGTCTGTAATGGTTTTTCTAAATTTTTTAATAAAATACTCTTCGCATACATAGCAAAATGTATTAGGGTAGTTCGATCTAGCTCATCCTCGCTTTGCTGCCATCAACATATCACTGAATCAATTTATAATGGCAGGTAATAACATTTTTTTTTAAGTTTTCGAATGTATTACTAACGACTCTCCCTATGGAATTAAAATTCATTCAATAACCCTGTGTACTAACGGGGAATATAGGTTAGCATCATCCCACCAGTAGTCACTTCATAAAAAGTCATACGTTTTTTGACGGCGTGAAATTTTTTTGTTTTTACTGGTGTTATTCGAAATATTCCGGTCCTGCGTTGAATTCAAATAAAAAGGAAAACAGCATAAACAATGATCTCCGACAATGCTAAATTACCATTACAAATATACCGTTAAAAATGAAATATAAAAAGGCTCGCAAAAAAATAATCTAAAATTATCGTCTTACTTAAAATCAAAATTCTCAGTTGGCAATATTTTTAATTCTTTTTAAAGTGCTAAGCTTGAGTGAACTAATATTCGATTCTCCCATCGTCTAACGTTGAAAATTGAGAATTAACCGGGGGAAATTTTTATCCCTTCCTGGACACAATCCTCCAGATTCTAAATCTCTTCTGTTGATGGGGAAACGTAAGCACTCAATTCCGTATTAAGGGGCTATACCAGTGTGAACGATGAAAATTTGGGTGATTTCCGCGAATTTTTTGGAAGAAAAGTACTTAATGAAATGTTTCGAAAAATTAAGAATCTATTCGGCTATATTTGACCTATATTAGATAATTTTTTCATAGAAAAATATTGAGATTCAAGCGACTTATGCGCTGCCTTCGGAGGCGCAAAATAAAAAAATTCTTCCACTGCTGACATTATTCCGGCCGATTGAGTAGCTGAAATCGAAAAAGGAAAAAATGTCGTTAAACTGGAAGGTATTTCCTGTACAATGACGTAGGATTTTCGAAAAATATCAAAATCTAACAAAATGGCGTAGTTATGAAAAAAGTCTGTTTTCTTGCCTATAAAATGGTCGTTTTTTTTTCAATGCCAAATCCTCAATTTCCATCCAATCAAAAATACCCCACGTCATTGTAGAGTAAATATATTCAAGAGTACTCAGTTCAAATTTCAAGTCAATCGGATAATTGCTCTTTGAGTTACAATGTCAGCAAATTTGAAAAATCTTATTTCGAGAAAAACGCGTTTGAATATTTAACTATCGATTTTTGCACGAAAAAATTATATTGATATAAATGATAATGATATTCTTGAAAGTATAAACTGTCGAAAAAGGCAAAAAAAAATCGATTTTTTTAAGTGTTACATTGGTATAGCCCCTTAAAATTGTGATGGAAATTACTCTTCGAGAGACATTGTACGACCTCAAGGCGGGTATGAGGGGGGGGATGCACAATAATGCGTTCGAGGTTTCATCGTATACTTACTCCAGCTCCTTAACTCTTTGCGGCATAGTGTAACATTGGTGTTACACCTAATTCAACTCAGATTTTGACGATGCAAAAGTGTTTTTTAATTAAATATGGTGGTTGTAAATGCGGTTCAAGGTGCCTAGGACTTCAATAACTACTAAAACATACG
>OX101786.1:6832146-6927146 GCA_944452715.1 Ophion slaviceki | reverse complement strand
AGGATATGTTTCTGGCCATTTTTTCGGTGGCGCAGGGACTGCGCCATTTTTCTGGGATGTGCAGGGTTCGTGTCATTTTCTTACTACGGTATACGGTACCATTTCAACTATGAAAGTTCGAAGAGAGACTGCGAATTAGAAACGGTTAATAAATGTTTTCTTTGAATATTCTATCTACCGATTTTATTTCGAAAAATTCATAATTCCCTGCAATTCCAACCCGCTCAATGTTTTTTTTTCGCCACACTCAATACAGAACGCACTTCAAGAACGCGCGATTTGCGTATACCAAAATTCAGCACAATTCGTGGAAAATATTCGCGTGAATTCTACGGGAACCGTAGATTTTTCGAAAAATTGAAAATCCCGTAAAGCCGAAATCCGCGCGCAATGTCGGGCGAATTTCAAACCAGAAATCCTCCTACGATACTGCACTGGTGGAAATAAAAATGAAATTCGTTCGATATCCCGAAAACTGCGGGAGCCACAGCGTTGACGATAAATCCGCAACACCTACACGCACGCGCGCTTCTGAACATTCCTTTTCTAGATGTTGTTTTTCTACATTTCGCTGCTGCACTCTGACCATATTTCCATTGAAAAAACGAGGAAGTTTCTTTTTTTCGCGGAAACAAAACTTTCTCTGGGACGAATAAAAAAATGCTTGTGCAGTAATCGGGTTCGTGTTTTTGTCATTTCGAGGCGAGCTTTTTTCTCTTTCGAAGTATCCGGACGGAGAGAGGGGAGAAAAAGAAAGAGAGAGCGAGAGAGAGAGAGAGAGAGAGAGAGAGAGAGAGAGAGAGAGAGAAAGATTGATTGATCGATTGATATATATTTTATTCCTTGGTCGAAGCCTAAAGGCAATATGGTACATAGTGTGTACAGTTCATAGGAATTTATATAAAAACATATTATAAATATAAGATTTGTAAACAAAAAATAAGTCATAAGTAACTTAACCTGCGATGAGAAATTATAAAATGGTAAAGTAAAAATATGAAAAATAATAACGATGGTGATTGTTTCTGTAATGCTAGCATTGGTAAAGTAGTAGTATTATTGTGTTGTGATAGATTAGAAATGATGGGCTTAGTAGTTATCTAGGTCATGATCATGAGCGAGAGAGAGAGAGAGAGAGAGGGAAAGGGAGAAAAACGGACGCGAAAATCTGTCACAACGCTTCTATATAGATTCTTATTTATAAATTCGGCAATCGGTAAGATTGGATGAATCGAAAAAGAAAAACGAATATCCTGAAGGACCTGATATTCAATAAACATGTACGTTCGATGCATACCTAAGCATCGTTAACGGGGTATCCCTCTCTGGAACCTCAACTTGAAGGGTCAGAACGATGAATTCTTTTCTAGGAACACATTGGTTGGAAAATAAATATTTTTTCCCAGCATGTTGTACACTTGTTTGTGGTTAAAATGTAATTGTTTCGGAAGAAAATCTTTCAAGGTGTTCGTGGTGCGGCGGTTGGCGTTGCAGTCTTCCAGCGGCGAGGCCCGAAACGGCGGGATCTCTACCAGGCTCAAATGTAATCTGAAACGAAAACAAACACATTTTTCTTCAAATATATCCAACTGGTAATGGCTTCACGATCCACTTTCCGAAATTTTGAAAAATACGAAAAATGACAGCTTCTTTAAAGAAAACCTCATTTTCTCTTGAAAAACAGCATGTTGAAGTCATTAATAAGTGGTTATTAACAAATGGTTCATCCAATTAAAAAACGCGATCGTGAACCGAAAATGACTACTGTTTGAACGGTAACTGCAAGTTCAAGTCAGTAGTGTGAAAGTTACTCAAGATATCAACCCCGCCGTGTCGAAACATGTAGTTTCGAGATAATCGCGTTCAAACTCGACGGATCGCGGTGAACCCGACGCACACTGTTCCACTAAAATAGGTGTAACTTCGTCGATTTTTATAATTTCACGGTCCGCGTGGTCTTAAAATATTCTTGAAAGTTAACACACTATAACAATATGCAGAAACGATTTTTCGAACTTTCCAAAGTGGGATAGCCCCTTAAGAAAGTATTCTAGTCTAGAGGCCGGAATATCGGGTTTGAAAAAAAAAACAAAAATATTTTTACCATAACTTTTTAGTGTTTTCATTAATGTTTGAAGAACTTACAAAAAAATTATTGTGCGAAAAAAAAATTAAAATTGAAAAAATCGCGGGTCTAAGTGTGGCCGTCGAAAAAAAAGGCCGAGGCGGTTGACATGATTCTAAAGCTTCCATTCATCTGAAACAGTAACGAAACCATTTTTTTTCATCAATAAGAATGTGTTTATGGCAGGAGAGGAAAAAAAATTAATTACGACCATGAAAAGAAGGTTATGTTTTTGCCCTATTTTTCAAAGTTTTTAACTTCGTTGAATAGTAATAATAATTTCGCAAAGCCCGTGGTAGAGATGATAGAGGGATATATACCGAAGGTCCACACCAAATCTGAAGTTGTTCGGTTGAACAGAGCTCGAGATTTTATGTCAACCAGGTTGAAAAAAGTAGTTTCGAGAAAAAACGCGTTTAAAGTTTTGAGGCCAATTTGAGACAACCGAGACTATCCAAGTAGTAAAGAGTGTCTCAAAATGACCTGACGTTTAAATTTATCAATAAAACGTATTATTTATTTGAAAAGTACGAATATTTTAATTTTAATATAAGGTACAAACATCGAGGTTATGTGACGAACGCAATATCCGATAAATGGCCGCCTCGTCCCTGTTTGCAATCGTTCACTCCTTTGACGAAATTTTCAATAACCTTTTGGCATGATTGCGGACTAATTTCATTAATGGTGCGTCCAATTGCTTCCTTGAGCTCCGGAATGTTCTGTGGATCATTGGCATACACGTTTCCTTTCGGAAAACCCCAAACAAAGAAGCCACATCGCCGCGACGCGAGATAACACGACCATGAAAGTTCGTCTGCAATAACTGCATTGTTTCGCCCCCAATGTGGCAGGCTGCGCCATCTCGTTGAAAGAATATGTCTTCCAAGTCCATGCCGTTCAATTCATTCCATAGAAAGTTGGTTATCACGTCACGATAACGAACGCCATTGACGGTAACCACATTTTCAGCAGCATTCTCAAAAAAGTACGACCTAATCACTCCTCCAACCTAAAATTCGCACCAAACAGTGACTCGTGATGGATACATGGGAAACTGTTGAATCACTTGTGGATTTTCGGTTCCCCAACTTCGACTGTTCTGTTTATTTACGTACCCACCAACCTCGAATTTCGTGATTAAATTCACCACAGTGTTGTGAGATGATGCGTTATGATGGCCAAAAGACGTGCGGACTTTTCGAACCGACTCTCCAAAATGTTTACCATCTTCGCAGTGAATTTTCACAATTTCCATGCGTTGCTCGATCGGGTGATTCTCCATGACTAAACCTCAATACTTCCTGATGTCACAATGCAGAAACAAGTGCGTCGTTTTCACACACTTTAGGTGGGCAAATGGCTGTTGACACTTTTCACACGTTTCAACGTGTGTGAAAAATAACGCTGTAAAAATAACACGAATAGATGCTTTCAAACAACACACTTACGTCTGTTATTTTCGTACCCACGTTAAAACGTGTAAAAAGTGTGTACAGCCATTTACACCCTCAAAGTGTCTAAAAACAACACACTTATTTTTGCAGCACTGCATATACACGGGACGCGACGAAATAATAAATTGAATAACAAAAGGTTTTTTATCGTTAAAATATAAGCATTTATTGAACTGAATTCAATAGTAGTTATATATTACTCTGTAGTATGTATGAGAGGTGTCACTGTTTTTCTTGTCTTCGCGTAGGCTAGGTTCTCATACAGCTTCACGATGACGGCCGCTTTATGCTTGTCGGCGATGGCCCCGAAACAAAAATACGTCGCTAAAGATTCAATGCAGGTATCGAGGTTTTGGAAAATAGATTCCCAACGTCTCAAAAATCATCTACAAATAAAACAAAAAGTTAAGACCAAATTTGGTCTTCAATTAACCGGTTAATCAATCGATGTCAAACCACCTAATGAGTTTCACGTGATACCGCAACCAAGATGATTTTTAAAACATATGATCAATAACTCGCAATTGACACACTTAAACTGTGTTGCTTTTTCCCGTGTTACTTGTGCTCGTGTGTTGCCATCAACGTGTGGTGTTTAGTCCAATGTGTGTGAATATGCGTCTTGTATGTTGATTCTACACGCTTTTTGTGTGTTCGATTCAGCGTGTTATTGATGGGGACAGCTACGAAGGTGTGTAATAATTTAAAGCGTTACCCCCACTTGTAGCGCAAAAAAAGGCCTTTTTCATGAATTTTTTTAAAGAAAACTACAAAACTTTTTTAATCGATCAATATACCATCTTAAAGAACACATCTTGAAGAATTGTCAGTAATTTTTTTATTGAAAAATATTACATTGTTTAGTGGCAAATGGCCGTCAATGAAATAATGTTTTTACATACACGGTTTGCGGTGACCAACATTGCGGCGAAGTGGATCATCTGAAAAAAAAATGCGGATGGATTTAGTCAAATATAAGTATAAACTAGTCTTTAATCGAAGGATTTTAAAAAATATTCATTTTTCACAAAATGGCGGACAGTCAAAGTTAATGGTTCGATTTTAACGAAAAAAAACGTTTTTTGGCTATAAAACGGCCATTTTTTTTCGAAAAAAAATCGAACGATTAAAGACTACATTTTTATGTGTTAAATAAGCCTGCAAAATTTCAAGAAGATCGGTTCATTAGTGTTCGAGTAATCTTGATCACCGACTTCAGAAATGCCATTTTGAGAAAAACGCGTTTAAAGTTTCAATTTCAGTTTACACGAAGAAAATTTTTTTTTTGTAAACTTATATAGAGTCATCTATTCCGGGCCCATACAGAAGTGTGGGCCCGGATACTTATATTTCAAAAAAATGCAATAAAAAAAAATCGATTTTTTCAAAATCGCAAGTGGGGGTAACCCCTTAACGCGGTCCTCTAGTTTCTCGGCTGTTTTTTACGGCTTTTTCAATAATTGTTTACGGACAAAGCATCGAAATAATCAATCTCATTGTTTTGCATAATCTTTATTAACATTTAAATAAGCTTTACAAATTTTTTGAAGTCAAAATATATAATAGAATAAAAGTTATAGTGGCCGACAGGAAGACATCAAGTAAAAGAGGTGCTTGACGGTGACCAAGATTGCGGCTGTTCTGCTTATCTGAAATAAAAAAACCAAACGGCATTTTTATCTTCATATTTAAGACTAGCGATTGAACTAGAGTGAATTCTAAATTACAAAAATTGACTTTTTTATACACTTTTGAAAATTACATTCTATTTCTTACTCATTTTTTCTTAAGTTTTTCGCTCGTGCAAAAAAAAACTATCGAAGCAATCATGATAATCCTAGTTCAATCGCTGGCTTATAACATATTAAAGATGCTGTATAAATTTGAACAAGATCGGTGCAGTAGTTTCTGAAATATCGTGGTCACCGTTTCGAAAAATGGTGTTTCGAGAAAAACGCGTTTGAAAGTATACCTGCTCCGTATACCTGCTCCGTTCCAGGGCCGTAACTTGTGAACCACTTCGAATATCGAAAAATCCTTTGGCACACATTTTCTACACATTTGTAGACGTGATTTATGAAAAAAAAATCGATTTTTTCGACCCGAGAAACTAGAGGACCACCTTAATGCGTAAAAATTGCTCACTCACGTGTGTAATTGTAACGAATTACGTGTTACCAAATGCATAAGTGTGTAGAATCAACATGGCAACGCGTGTCTAGCCTTTATGTTGTGTTACTTCTACATGCTTTGAACACACGTCAAATACGCCTAGTTTTTGCAGTGCAGTTGTCAAGGATCACTACTCTATGTTCGCCACAAAAAAAAATAACGCGCAATTTGAAATGTCAGGTCATTCTGAGACACCCTTTATAATGGCATGTTATACTTACGTTATATTAATTGGCCATTCCTGCCTCATAAAGTGGGCCTTCCTCGACTTCGAAATGATGACTTTAGAAAGGTCGTTCTTCCCTGCGAGCAGTTTTTGCTTCCTCAGAAGCTTCTGAAGTTCGTAGCTCCGACCGGTCGATACTATTCTGGTCTCGTTTGCTTGCGTAAATATTGAGAATTTCGTAACGTTTTTTTGAGGACATATTCTTGAGAGTCTATACTTTAAGGAAATGCCAACAAATCGACTTTCTTTTAATTTCTGGATTACAATACTGCCTTAAGGCCGGTTATACATTTACAACGATAAAAAAAATCGATTTCTTTTGTTTTCTCTTTAAACGATAGAACTACGTATGTAGAATATTTTCCTAAAGTTTCAAAGCGAAATTCGAAAAACATCAAACGTTAGAGCCCGTCAACCCTGTTTCTCACCGCTCGGATTCGGAGCGGGCGTGAACTTCAAACCCGTTTTTCTCAAAACTGCATTATCGAAATTGGCGTGCATGATTACTTAAAAACTATTAAGCCGATTGAGTTGAAACTTGGTAGAAATATTGATAATATTGGTACCTTTTACTTGACGAAAATTGTTTTTGAAAAATCGAAAAAAAAAAACGACTTTTTTCATCCACATTTTACAGAAATGTTGCGCGAAATGTGGATTTGTTTTGTAAATGCGTGCCATTTTCTCAAATTTGCATTTTCTTCATTTTAATTACTGTCACATAGAAATTATACATGTTCCAACTGAAAAAAAATTTAAACTTTTTTGCAAATCACTCACTCACACTGTAACACTCTGCCACAGCTCCACCATTTTGATGATGAATTAATTAAAAAAAATGTTGCGTATACTCAAATATACTATTAAAGTATACCTAAAGTTTGATAGTTGAAGAATAATTATTTCTTAGTTTAAAAAAACCCTCAATACTGCTCATTTTTTTCCTGTCTAAATGTATATCCCGCCTTAAGGGATGCAGAACCTGGCATGGCTGCGAGGGTTGAAAAAAGTACGCGGGGCTTTAATTGAGACGAGAAGTCTCTCGCAGTGGACGATGGGCGAAAAATTCGTGACCCGCGGACAAAGTGTTCCTGTGCAAGGGTGGCTTGACCGTTTCCATCGTTTCCCGTATATATATATATATATATATATATATATATATATATATATATATATATATATATATATATATGTACACGGTACGGTTTTGTAAACGCTTTGGCGAAGGTCCAGAAATGGCGATAGCGCCAGGGGCCTGTTTCGCGGGCTAACGAAATCGGCACATTCATACCGAGCGACGCGACTGGAATAACGAACGACCTGTAGATGTTTGGACGAGAGCTTACACAAGGACTATAGTACGTGGTACACACTATAGAAGGGCTATAGTAGGCCATAGAAGGGTGGTACACTATATTAGACTATAGTACACTACAGTAGCCGTTACAGAGCCCACCAGAAACTTACACTCGGGAAACTATAGATCTACTTGGCGCTAGAATTCACTATGTTGAAGTTTCCATAGTTGGAACGCAACGAAAATTAATTATTTTTATTCGCTCGATTTTTTTTGCCTGTGATGAGCACTCAAACGTTTTTACGTATCTAAAGATTTACGACGTCAATTTGCAAAAAAGAAGATTTTGAACGAGCATAAAAATAATGAAATGAAAAATAAACAAAAAATTTGGTTTATATAGAGTCATTTTTATTGTTGTATAGAGCCTCTTTTTTTATTTTCTCGTATTTTTTCGCTTTTCAGTGCACGAAGAATGAGGATTGTGTGCCAGAAGACGTTTTGGTCCTAAAGCACTAATTTAATTAAATAAACATAAGCTCTCGTTTTTTCCATTGCTTGTATCGAGTTTTTAGTTTGCTGTTTATTTTGTTTTTATATTTTATATTTTATCACATCACATCTGATGTTGTCTATTTTTGTTTTATGATGAATCTCAATGTCTTTAATTTCCGTTCATTTTAGTTTTACACAAAATCTTAATTTTTTTTTAATATCTCATTTTGACCTTTATAGCCGCCCGAATCAATCAATTAAGGAACCTTGCTCTCTCTATTTTTCTCCCTTTCTCTCTCTCTCTCTCTCTCTCTCTCTCTCTCTCTCTCTCTCTCTCTCTCTCTCTCTCTCTCTCATACACACACACACTCCCATCCACTCTTCCCCTTTCTCCCAAACCCGCTTCGCTATGCAAGCTCGGATGCCCACAACTGCAAACCACAAAAGCCCACCAGCCTGCCCGTCGAGCCAAAAGTTTTTGCAACAATTTCACGTTCCCGGCGACTCGTCCCTTTTGTGTCAAGCCCTTTTTCCGTTCTTTTTCTCTCTTCTATCGCGGTGGCGAGAGAGAGAGAGAGAGAGAGAGAGAGAGAGAGAGAGAGAGAGAGAGGGCGAACCTTTGACCCGGCGCGATAATGAAGTAACGAGGAGACACTCAACCCGGCGCCTCAACAATGACAGCAAAAAAAAGAACAAAAAAGATACGCAAGATCTACGAAAATCGAGTCTCGACGAATTTTGACATATACAGCTCGCCGGTATATCAAATGCGCTAATTAACGTTGAAATTGCAGCAGTATCCCAAATCTACGTCGAATTCCCTAAATATTCATTTTTTTATCTTTTTATTCGCGTAAACGATGTACCGGAAGTTGCGGAAATTTCGAGACTGGACTTTGACCGGACGTATCTACGTAAAAAAACCAGATTAGATTTATAACAAATTTTTTTTTTCGAGTACTGTCGAGTGCCATTATTCACGTATTTTCCCACTCGTATATACGTCCGTTTTCATCTTTTGAAGACATATAATGTACAGGTTGTTCCACTCGAAAAGTAGTTAAAGCTGACATCTCGGAAAGTATCCGTTGTAATGAAGAATGTTTCGAAAAGTTGTTTGGTTCTGAGGAAAATCATGGGACTCTAAGTTCGAATTCGGGGGCAACTGCCCAGATCGTTGGAATAAACCTTAGTTGTTTTGATTAGAACTCACATTTTAAATTTCATACTCTTTTAACTTTTTTCGAGATCGATTCAAAATCTAGAGGTCTGAAAGATCTATGAACCATTTTCTTTTTCAGAACGTACTCTTCGAGTTTATTTGGGTCTGTTTGGGTTTTCATGTTCTTCCATAAGTTTTAATCAGAACCGTATTTTTTTATCGTATACTCATAACTTTTCTCGACATCTTTTCGACACGAAACGATATTGGGGTGAAAAAGATCTATGACAAGGTTTAAAAAAAAATTCGAGCACTGTCTCGCGCAAACTAAATTATCCGAAAGAAATTCAAACTTAAGTCAAATATTGTATTTGTAATACACGGAATTTTAATTGTGCTTCCAAGCCGATTGAAGAAACCAGGGCCAGTAATAAATATTGTTTCTTAATTGGAGATGTCTACGATCTCGTTCCTGCTGCCATGACGTATAACGATAAAATTCTTCGTGTAAAATTAAAAAATAAACGCCTCAATTACTTGAAAAAAAATCTCTAAAGTAATTACCAAATTACAAAATGTACAGATATTACACAAAGTGCAACTATCTCATGACATTTTAAATGTGATCAGACATTTCAGGTAATCCATCCATCCATCCGTCCGTCCATCCGTCCGTCCGTCCGTCCGTCCGTCCGTCCATCCGTCCATCCGTCCATCCATCCATCCATCCATCCATCCATCCATTCATCCATCCATCCATCCGTCCGTCCGTCCGTCCGTCCGTCCATCCATCCATCCATCCATCCATCCATCCATCCATCCATCCATCCATCCATCCATCCATCCATCCATCCATCCATCCATCCATCCATCCATCCATCCATCCATCCATCCATCCATCCATCCATCCATCCATCCATCCATCCATCCATCCATCCATCCATCCATCCATCCATCCATCCATCCATCCATCCATCCATCCATCCATCCATCCATCCATCCATCCATCCATCCATCCATCCATCCATCCATCCATCCATCCATCCATCCATCCATCCATCCATCCATCCATCCATCCATCCATCCATCCATCCATCCATCCATCCATCCATCCATCCATCCATCCATCCATCCATCCATCCATCCCTCCCTCCCTCCCTCCCTCCCTCCCTCCCTCCCTCCCTCCCTCCCTCCCTCCCTCCCTCCCTCCCTCCCTCCCTCCCTCCCTCCCTCCCCGTCGACAGAAACTTCGACATAGCGGTAGGGCTTCTCCAAGCCGGAGCAATCATTCAAAATTCAACGCGAATACAATCACGAAGGTGTCCGCGACCACAGCCTTCCCCCGTCTTCTCTCCACGTCCCCTCGATTCCGGCCAGTTAGAGACGCTAATTAGAAATTAATGCGTTCTGCACCGGCTCGGAACACGCGTCTTGAACGTCGCTAATGGGGATGCATCGCGGTTTGCCGCGTATCAGCCGCACACCTCGTCTCGTCCTTTCCCACCAGCCCACCTACTGCCGCGCCACTTTCTTCATCCTCGCGCTATGTCGTCCTGTGTTACAACGCTAGGTGCATTGGCATTTATTCCGAACGCTTTGGTGCCCTTATCAGGTAGGTAGGACGTGATAGAATTTTGAGACGAGCCTGGTGACTGCAAAAACAAAAAAAAAACATTGTCGAAAAGTTAGTCACGATTGGTCGGAACTCGAAAAATAGCCGAGGACCAGGCGTTTTTTGAGTACTTTGAGAATTAGTGAAATGAATCTATTCAAGAATAAGTCAGTAATTGAGTAATTTAAGATTTCTCCAGAAGTCAAATAATTCAAGAATTAGTCGCAGGTAAATAATTCCATAGTTAGTTGCGAATGAAGGAACTCAAAAACTGGCTAATAAAAAAATAATTTAATAATTAGTCACAAAGTAATTAAGTCGGTAATTAGTTACATGTTAAGCACATCAAGTATTGAGTATGTTAAGTTATTGAGTATAATTAAGTATATTAAGTAGGTCAAGTAGTTCAGGAATTGAATAATTCAAGAATAAATCACAAACTAAGTAATTTAAGAATCGGTCGCAAAGTAAGTAATTCGAGAACGAATTACAAATTCAGGAGTTCAAGAATTATTTACGAAAGAAATAATTTGAGAATTAGTTACAAATTAAGTATTTTAAGAATTAAGCACGAACTAAGTAATGCAATAATTAGTCACAGATTGAGTAATTCAAGAATTAATAATTATGCAATTCAATAATACTCACAAATAAACTAATTCATAAGTGAGTCCCAAATTAAGTGTTTCAAGCATTGGTTACAGATAGAGTAATTCAAGATTAAGCCCTAAATTAAGAGATTGAAGAATTAGTTATATATTGAGTAAGTCAAGAATCATTCACAAAGAAACTCATTGACAAATTAGTCCCAGATTGATTTACTCAAGAGGTAGTTAGAGGATAAATAATGTAATAAATAGTTAGGAAATAAATAACACGAGTTGGTTATGTAGTCAAATCTACTCAGATCTTCACTCGTGTTACTTAATTCGCGTATTTTTTATGTTGTTTTTACTTACAACAGTTAGTCACAATTAAAACAATCTCGTTATTCAAATCCTGACTAACTCTTGCGACCAAAAATAGTACACACACAGTGAAAAACCCTCGTTGAAACGATTCGCTTTAAGGGAAATTTGAATTTATAGAAAACCATCCTTCCATGTTTCACCTTTATAGAGGCTCAATCCAAGATTTAAAAAATTACAAATGACTTAAAATTTCATTATGAGTTGCATAAAACCTTCACTGACGTAGTTTTTTTCATAGTGATCACCGATAATGTTATACTTTTTCAAGTTGGTAGTAAGACAAAGTTTTTTTCATTCACGCAATAAAAAATATAAAAATGCATAATTCTGCCCTTCAATTTAACATTTTGAGAAAGAGTAGCAACTACAGAATAAATCTGTACCTCGTATGCATTCATTCGCGGTCGATTGAAAAAAAAATGTCAAACTGTCATTTGACTCAACTGGATCGCTCCAACCTCCTTAACGGGTTACCCCCACTTGTAGCGCAAAAAAGGCCTTTTTCATGAATTTTTTTTAAAGAAAACTACAAAACTTTCTTAATCGATCAATATACCATCTTAAAGAACACATCTTGAAGAACTTTCAGTAATTTTTTTATTGAAAAATATTACATTGTTTAGTGGCAAATGGCCGTCAATGAAATAATGTTTTTATATACACGGTTTGCGGTGACCAACATTGCGGCGAAGTGGATCATCTGAAAAAAAAATGCGGATGGATTTAGTCAAATATAAGTATAAACTAGTCTTTAATCGAAGGATTTTAAAAAAAATTCATTTTTCACAAAATGGCGGACAGTCAAAGTTAATGGTTCGATTTTAACGAAAAAAAACGGCCGTTTTTTGGCTGTAAAACGGCCATTTTTTTCGGAAAAAAAAATCGAACGATTAAAGACTACATTTTTATGTATTAAATGGGCCTGCAAAATTTCAAGAAGATCGGTTCATTAGTGTTCGAGTAATCTTGGTCACCGACTTCAGAAATGCCATTTTGAGAAAAACGCATTAAAGTTTCAATTTCAGTTTACACGAAGAAAATATTTTTTTTTGTAAACTTACATAGAGTCATCTATTCCGGGCCCATACAGAATTATGGGCCCGGATACTAATACTTCAAAAAAATGCAATAAAAAAAAATCGATTTTTTCAAAATCGCAAGTGGGGGTAACCCCTTAATCAATTTGTCATCGTCACAAGTTTTATATTCGGCCTACCAACGTCAAGCAATTCTTGATTGAAAGACAGTTTTTTCAAAATAATATCTTGGCGTTCCGACGATGAAAATCTTCAGCCTCGCAATAATCCGAAAAACGTTTGTAATAATATTAAAAAAAAATAGATAAAAACAGAATATCATCGTCCGATGTTGCCGCGACTCTTGTCCAGCACGAATTCTACGGGTATAAATGCGAACCGTGTGAAATCGAGTGTAAACTTTGCAAGCTTTTGCACCACTCGAGGAAAACTTTCAACGCTCGCGCGCGCAAGCGTGTATCACTATATCTAAGGCAACGGGCTTTTCTCCTCTTCACCGTATAATATCTCTCAGGACGGCAGATTGATGCGGCGACATATCTCGACTAACGACGTTATTAACGCTGCGGGGCGATATAAACACCGAGAGAAAGAGAGAGAGAGAGAGAGAGAGAGAGAGAGAGAGAGAGAGAGAGAGAGAGAGAGAGAGAGAGAGAGAGAGAGACAGAGAGAGAGAGAGAGATATGATGGATGCGTCGACAATTTGCACTGATGCGAACTCGCTGGGTACCTCGGGCGAAAGACTTCCGGTCGACGCCCGCGTTCCCCATTGTGTACCATCGTGGCACTCGATAATGTACTGACTGACACTGCACCGATGCTTTTTACCCCCTTTTCCTTTTCACTTCTTCCACCTCTCTCGCCTTCCACTCTCGCGCCGAGTGAAAAATTGACAGGTGAATTGTCAGGCGATAAATCA
This sequence comes from Ophion slaviceki, assembly GCA_944452715.1. Classification (NCBI taxonomy): domain Eukaryota; kingdom Metazoa; phylum Arthropoda; class Insecta; order Hymenoptera; family Ichneumonidae; genus Ophion; species Ophion slaviceki. The sequence goes on along the minus strand of OX101786.1, from coordinate 6,913,673 downwards.
TACCCGCTCTATCGATATTCCTCGCGAATTAAAATCAATAATTGATACGTATGTACTGACTATTTGGAGCAAAAAGTGGTAATGTCGGAATAATCGACCATGATGATATTTTGCATCGCGGAAATACGTCGACATTTTCTAATTAGGATTCATAATTGTTATTGAGAGTTCTTATTAATGGATATTAATTGTTGTCCAATTATTCATTAGGAACTTTCTTTATTACTTCGTTCACCCGAACTACCTTTACTTTCTAAAGCGAAATCATCGCGCTTACGGCAAAATAATTCATTCGAAAGGAGGATTTAAAAAAATGACGTTGATGTTTGCATTGTTGGAATGCAACGATTTTTATAATATTTTTTTCTCGTTTTTGTTTATTTTTTTAGTTGCTAAAAGCCTTTGCAAATTGAGGCCTTAGGTCTCTAATAAAAATACGTATAAGTGTCGCCGATTTTTATAGCCCAAATCGAGGAAACAATTGAGCAATTAAAAATAATTAATTTATGTTGCATTCTAACGATGCAAACTTGAACGTCAATGAGGAAGTTTTTTTTCTCTGAACTCTCTTTTTTTTTAAAGCGCAAGTATCGCGGTTACTGCAAAATAATTTATTAAAAAAAGGGTTAAAAAAGTGTCGTTGTAAGTTGCATCATTGGAATGCAACGATTATTGTTTTTTTTTTTTCGTTTCATTTTTATCTTTTTTTTTCAGTTGCTAAAAGCCCTTTTCTGCAAATTGAGGTCCTAGGCTTCTTACAAGAACATGTATAATTGTTTATAACTCAAATCGAGGAAACAATTAAGCAAGTAAAAATAATGAATTTTGCTTGCATTTCAACAAAGCGACGGCATCGATAAAAACAGTTTTTTTTTAAATAGACAGGCGTATTGTTATCTGCCATATTTTCGGAGCTGTTCAATAAATGTATCATATTAAAAATATTATTTATTATGTTTGTATGCAATACAGTGTTGTGTATCCCTTCGAGGTCACACTCTCAGTCTGTATCTTAGTGGTCACATGGGATCCGTGTGGCCCCAGTCATGTTTAAACGATTGCTACGTTGATTCTATTGTTCCAAATTGATTATAAAAATTGAGGGCGTTAGTTTAAACCTTCTAGAATGTGGCATTCTCGGTATAATTTTGTAATCGACATTTAATATGGCGGAAAAAAATCAGGAAGGGATCAAAGCGTGAAAAAAGCCGTTTTTACTTAAAAGATCATAATTCTTGCGATTTACAATTTTAAAAAATTGCGTTCATACTCTTGAGATATGATAGTTTAAGGAAAAAAATAGATTTAGAATGAGCGTTTGAAAAAACAAGTATTTATTTGGACATTTAAAGAGTGATCCCACGCGGAAAAAAATACAATTTTTTACGAAAAAGTATACGTGCAGGTCACATAGGGGTCACAACGACCCCAGCGTTCGCCCGATTTTCTTCTATCGACAACCACGACAAAACTACTGTCGCGAATCATTCGACCCTAATCGGTACTCACAAAGGACACTCCAAATCACCCTTACAAGGTAGGCCAGCCCCTTTGGCCATCTACAACTTATAGTAATTTCGGCTCAAAATCGCTCGTGGGGTCCCTTGGACCCCATGTGACCGCGGAGGGTTAATTAACATATCTCTTCGCAAACTTTGTAAAATCAAATTTAGAAAAATCACTTCACCATAACAATTACACGAGTACCTACAATGCTAAGGGGCTTTTCTTATGTTTCGCATCATTGACTAAAACGATTTCTCACATTTGAGTAAAATATTTATTGAAACTTGATAAGTGGATGGTGAATAATAATGAACACCGGATTATAAAGGCAAGAAGAACATATGATTTATTGATCACAGTAACGATGTATCAGCGGCAATGGTCTCGCCATAACTGACTGTCGTCTCTCAAACATAAACAACACCATAGCAACAAAAAACAAAGCTGAGTCCAGTCCGAACGTCGCTCCATGAGTTATGTCTTCTAACACTTCCCCTCGACGTGTGGACTATACTCAACGATCATCTAGATGACCTTAACTCCCAATATATCCAAGCACGCTCGATGCTTTGGTCCGGATAAACCCTTGGTGAGAACATCTGCGGCCATTTCGTTGGTTGCGACGTAGTTGACATCTATCAATTTATTCTCGATGGCTTCTCGAACAAAGTGATGTCTAATATCAATATGTTTTGTTCGATTGTGAAAAACTGGATTTTTTGCCAACTTTTGTGCTCCACAATTATCGCTAAATATAACGAGCTTAGTAAAATGATTGAATCCGAGCTCTATAAGGAATCTTTGTGTGTATATTCCTTCTTTCACAGCTTCAGCGAGGGCCATGTATTCAGCTTCCGTCGATGATAATGCTACGGTCCTCTGCTTTCGGGATTCCCAAGATATTGGGCATCCTCCGAGAATGAATGTGTACCCCGTGTACGATCTTCTATCCTCTACGCAATTGGCCCAGTCAGCGTCTGCGTAACCTTTTAGCCGTTCGCCTGTTTTCTTGTATTTGAGACCGATTTCGGATGATCCTTTCAAATATCGAAGAACCCTTTTCGCCGCCATCCAGTGTGTTGAGTTGTAACAGGTGTTATACTGGCTGAGGTAACTCACGACGTGGGCTATATCGGGCCGTGTACATACAGCTAGATACATGAGAGTGCCGATCAACTCTCTATATGGGTATGCTTCGTTTTCGATCTTGTCTCCTCGCACGAGTTTCGTACCAAGGTCCATTGGAGTGGTTGTTGGTTTTGATTCAGACATGCCAAAACGATTGAGAATATCGTTGATGTATCCTCTCTGATTCATTGATATCCCATCCTTTTGTTGTAAGAATTCTATCCCGAGACAGTAATCGATGTCACCGAGTTTCTTGATTTCGAACGTTTTTGACAGGTACTCCGAGATTCTGTCAATTTCTTCTTCATTTTTCGATGCAATTAGAATATCGTCAACGTATACGATTATAAGCATTATACCTTCCCCTTGTCCGGTATAGAATACGCACGGATCTGATTTTGATTGATGTACTCCAAACTTGATCAATTCTTCGGTTAGTTTTTTATGCCATTGACGCCCAGCTTGTCGTAGGCCGTATAATGCCTTTTTTAGTAGGCAAACTTTGTTTCCTTTTTTTAAGTCTTCTAGCATTTTTCTCGCGTTTATCTCTATTAAACTGTTTTCTTGTGCCGTGCTGATTATTTCTTCCAACATTTCCTTCGTGTACTTTGGAATTTCCATAAATATTTCATCTTCCAATTCACCGTTCAAGTATGCGGTGGTTATATCAAATTGCTTTATCTTCATTCCATTTTCAGCTGATAGGGCGATTAAGAGGCGTATTGAATTTATTCGTGCCACAGGAGCAAAGGTTTCGAAGAAATCAATGCCGGGTTGCTGAGAAAAACCTCGTGCGACAATTCTAGCCTTCCTTCTTTTCAATGTCCCATCTGGATTATATTTGTTAGTTAATACAATTCGACTCGTGACGACTGCTCGTGCTTTAGGACGATCGACAAGCGTCCACGTGTCGTTTTTTATTATTGATTTTAATTCGTCAGCCATTGCTTCAATCCATTCCCTGCTTTGATTTCCTCTTATAGCTTCGCGAACGGGGATTTCGACCATGCAGACAATACATTCCGTAGTTGTTATATTTTCGTCATGATCTTGTCTGTTGTTTTCTTCTGCGTGACTTACTGTCTGATATTCTTTTCGCGGTCTTCCTTTGAGACCCGTTAATATTTTGCGTGGCCTCCCACGTCCTCTTTTTGGCGGATTTACTCCTTCCATTTCATGATCGTCTGTTCCATTGTTATTCTGTGCTTCCTCTTCATCGTTCTCATCATGATGTTCGCGAGCGTTTTCGGGTTCCGAATTTTCACTTTCCTCGTTCGATTCGTCGGACTCATCATTTTTAATTTCGTTGGACTTGGATTTTATTTTTATTTCGATTTCTTTTTCCTCTGGCGCTACATCTCCTGTTGGTGCAAAATCTTTGTATTTATCGCCCTTTATGTGTTTGGTTCCTTCATTGAACCTTACGTCTCGGGTGATGTCCACGCGTCTTTCCTCGATAATCCACACGCGGTATGCCTTTGATTCTTCTGAATAGCCTAGGAATATTCCTTGCTTAGCTCGAGAGACGAATTTCCCCCTTTTTGGACCGCGGTTCAGTGTAAAGACCTTGCAACCAAATTCATGAAAGTATTTAACAATTGGTACCCTTCCGGTCCATTTTTCGAATGGTGTCTTTCCCCCAAGACTGCTCGATGGACTTCGGTTTCGGATGTAGTTGGCCGTGTTTATCGCCTCGCCCCAGAATGATGTCGGGAGTTCGGATTGGATTAATAAGCATCTTGCCGTTTCGACTAACGTGCGATTTTTTCGTTCTGCCACTCCATTTTGTTCTGGGGTGTGAGTGACGGTCAATCGCCGACTGATGCCGTTTTCCTTCAAAAACTCATCAAATTCATTATTTCGGTATTCCTTTCCGTTGTCTGATTGAAGATATTTTATTTTCCTCCCTGTTTGGGTTTCGACGTAACGTTTGAACTCCTTAAAGGCATCTAAAACTTCACTTTTTTGCTTGAGTAATCGAATTTCACACCATCGTGAGTTATCATCAATGAATGTCACGAAATATTTCGCCCTTCCATTTGATTCTATTTGCATGGGACCACATACGTCGGAGTGTATTATTTCTAGAGGCTCCGTTATTCTAATCGATTTCTTTGGGAACGTTGCTCTAGTCATTTTTCCTTGAATGCAAATGTCGCACGTAAATTCTTTTGGTGAGCTCCCTAGATCCATTCCTTCTACACTTTTGGTACGGCTGCATTCTATGAGATCTTTCATATTCAGGTGACCCATTTTTCGATGCCAGCTCTCAGTTGCTCGAGCACCTAATATGTTTTCAGAAGTGCTTACTTGAAATGCAGAATCACTCCGTTCTTCGCTTAATCGTAGAAAATACAATCCGTTAATTCGATCAGCGGATAATACGTCATCTCCCTCTTTATTTATAATTCTTGCTGAATCTTTGTCAAACATCACCTTGAATCCTTGATCGGTTATTTTTCCCACCGATAATAGATTGGTGCGCAAATCTGGAACATGCAGTGCTTCTTGTAATTTGATATCTGTCTTCCTTCCTTTGAAGTCGGATTGTATGTTCACGGCACCTTTTCCTTTTATCTCGGTTGAAGCATTACTAGCTAGATTCAACTTTCCAGATTTTATTTCCTCCAATGTCACGAATTTATTTTCGTCTTTGCATAGGTGTGCTGAGCATCCACTATCTAGGCACCAATCTGTGTCCCGATTGTTTATCTTCACCTTATAAGCTTCGTGTTCGGTCGATTCTTCTGGCGATCCGTACAGGCTCAAATTTTCGTTGGCATTATTTGCATTTGCGTCTGGACAAAACGCCGCTTTGTGTCCCAGCTTGTGACAAATATGACACTTGTATCGAAAAGGTTCTTGCTCGGGTGTACCTCTGCTCCCTCCTTTATTCCACACTTGACGCCGATTCTTGAATCTCCTAGCAATCATTGCATTTTGAATGCCATTACACGTATCGTTCTTGCGCGCTTCGGCTTCTTCTACAATTTTCACGCGCAGTACTTCCGGAGAAGGCAACTCATCTCCAGATTCAATTGCACATCTGAAATTATTGAATTCTGCTGGCAAGCTGTACAATAACATAATTGTCAGTAAATCGCAATTGACTTCAATCTCCATTTCGTTCAATTTATCGACTGTGTCGAAAAATCTGTGTAAATGCTCTTGTATATCGTCGCCGTCTTCCATTCGATATAACGTCAACTGTTTTAGGAGCGTTGCCTTTCGAGCTGGTCCCTTCGATTGGTATATCGTCTGAAGTTTCTGCCATACTTCGCTCGACGTATTACAGCCTTTTATTTGTTTCAATTCACACGGACTAATCGATAATATTATGTCCGATTTGGCCTTTCTATCGTCGTCTTCCCACTTTTTAACGGCACGGGCGGACGTTGCATCGTCTGCGATCGTTTCCGGTTTCTTGCTTTCTCCATTTACGTATGTCCACGCGTCATTCTTTACTAGAAGAGCTTCCACTTGTATTTTCCATGTGTCATAATTATTTTTGTTTAGTAGCTCGATTCTCACGGATCCCGACGAGGACATTTTTTTTTTTTTTTGTGATTCTAATATTACTTCACACTTTTCCGTTATCTGGGCCCATAACCTATTGAAACTTGATAAGTGGATGGTGAATAATAATGAACACCGGATTATAAAGGCAAGAAGAACATATGATTTATTGATCACAGTAACGATGTATCAGCGGCAATGGTCTCGCCATAACTGACTGTCGTCTCTCAAACATAAACAACACCATAGCAACAAAAAACAAAGCTGAGTCCAGTCCGAACGTCGCTCCATGAGTTATGTCTTCTAACAATATTCCGTTTGGGTTTGTCGAGCAGCTACATCTGCCACGAAATTGACAGTTCAATCGTTTTTGGATCACGCTGAAAATAAAACTAAACAAATAATTTTAAAAGGGAGTAAAAAAATCGACATGCTCCAACTAGCCTTAAGGGACTTTCTCACTTTAGGCGCTGAAAAGGCTATTTCGATGCATTTTTTGATAGGTTTATATTATAGATATTGATATAAAAGTTGTTACACTTAATAAATACAATTTCGAAATACATTTTAAAAAAAATCGGTTATGTAAGTCACTATTTATCGACGAAAATGGTAGTTAAAAAAACGTGCCAAAGAAACTATAGGTCTGCGCTGTTGATGAAATCTCGGAGATGGATGATACGAAACAAAAAAATCAAACGGTTTTTTATTTAGTATGCTATAGCGCATATCATACGATTTTTGATACATGCAAAAATAAAAAAATGGCGGACATTTTTCGAAAAAACAAAAAACGTGTTTTTTTCACCGTTTTTGGCGCAAAAAATAGTCAATATTAAAATTTGAAAAAATCCTTAATATGCGCTATAGCTACAGTTGTAAGAATATGTGGTTAAACCTTCATAAAAATCAATTCAAGTTTGGGTTACATAAATACGTAACAATTCTTTTTTATGTATTTCGAAAGTGTATTTATTAAAGGTAACAACTTTTATATCAATATTTATAATATAAACCTATTAAAAAATTCATGAAAATAGCATTTTTTAGCGCTTAAAGTGAGAAGACCCCTTAAAAAAAAATAACCAGTGGATAGAATACTTTCTCGTCTCTTATCGACACCTATTACGTCGCCCGAACCTTTCTCGGCTGCTTTTCGCCCCACAAAATCGACAGGAAATCAAAAACGTCTCGGCATCGCCTCTGGCATCGCCGGTGACAATGGTCCCTCCTCCAACGCGAGTTTTCCCGCCAAACTGACCCACGAGGAATTTAATTAATCGCTATCCGATCTATAGGGGGTTCTTCGCTCAGGCGCGAATCCATTCTTTCCGCTGTGTCCTTCGCTTGGATCGCCCGTCGTCCTCTTTTTCGCGTTACACCGGTACACACTCCCTCTCGAGATATGAAGCAAATTTAAATTAAAAGTGTCGGGGAACTTTCGGTATCCAATGGAATCCGTCGCTCTCGTCTATTCCTCGTCGCGTTGGCGGAAAGCGAGGGTAGTCGGGGGTAATTAAATCTGGCTTAGCTTATTACCCCGTTGCTAAGCGCCGTTTCTCGGCCGAGTTACGATGCCTCCGCGATTTTCTTGAATTATATACGTGTATATATATATATATATATATATATATATATATATATATATATATAATTAAAAGTGATTTTGAGGACAATTGACTTCGAGGACCGTCCTCAGTCCGTGGTCCCCATACTCAACGTTTTGTACACTCCATTGTCATTAAAATCAGCTTTAGATAAATGGGAGCACTTTCATCTGAAGCTGAATTTTGTAAATATTCATTTCGAGGATCGTCCGGGAACAAAATCAACAAGTCGATTTGAAAAAACAAATTGTGGAGTATCCAAAAAACAGCCAAGTGTGCTGATAGCCAACATTACGTAGATTTGACGGCTTCAAAATGCCCTTTTTCCATTTATAGTAATGGGTACGTGTAGGTACACTAGCCCGTGACTACCCGATAATTTATTCATACGTGCATTCAAGCTCCCCTGTACAGAGTACTTGACTTTAATTATGCAAATTTTTATATCAAACTCTTCTTTTAGGTAGAAAAAAACTGTAAATAGAGGGCTGGGTGGTTTACTAGGTCGATATATGGCGAATTGGTACGATTCTTTGATTGTATTTCTGTAACGAGTTCGGGGAGTAAATATAAAAATCAAATTTGAAGTACTACAGATGTATTGAAAAAGTCACTTCAAATATAGAAATATAAAAATATAGTATGTGAAAATTATAAAATAGTGGATAAACTATAAAATGATTTGCATTGTGATAGGGCATGTCTAAGAAGACAGCCGAGAAATTGTGAAATAGAAGGTAGAAACTTCTGCAGGTGGCGGAAGTGCCCTTTTTAGGAAACGATGATAGGGTTGTTTTATTTGTTACTTCTATTGAATGGAGAACAAAGGCTTGAAATGTATAATAAATGCTTATATATATACAGGGCTACTGGGTATTGGTCGCGATCCCAAAAAGGGCTGTAGGACATGTTTACTGTTATCAAATAACCCAGCAGTGCTTTATGCAAGAGTGAACCATTTTTCGAGATATCATTTTTCAAGGGGGAGGAGGGAGGCAACATCAAAGATTAATTTTAAAAAGCTGTTGTTTGGAATCTAAATTTTTAATGACTTGTAATTTGAGAACATAGTAACAAAGAATGATGAACAATAAAATAAGAATAATTATTAAAATTGTAGAGTTTTGGATCCATAATTCAAAAATGTTTGTCCATTATTATTATTTTAGTGTTTATAATTCTTTGCTACTATGTCCTCAAACTACAAATAATAAACAAAATTTGGACCCATACCACAGTTTTTTTTTCATTACATTTTAAATTTGCCTACTTCTAACTTAAAAAAAAATTAAAAATGTCTCGAAAATGGTTCACTCTTGCATAAAGCATTACTGGGCAATTTGATAGCGCAAAACATGTTCTACGAACCTTTCACGGGATCGTTACCAATAACCAGTAGCCCTGTATAATAGCTGCGCCCGCGGCTTTGCCCGCGTTAATTCACGCAAGGAATACAATTTTCCGCACAAACTTTTACACCCCGTTAAGAGTTGATTTTTCGGAAAATACTATCTCAGTGCACCTCTACACTTTCTAAGGAACATGCCTTCCAAATTTCCCGTTTCCATCTTCAGCGGTTTGGGCTGTGCGTTGTCTATATGCCAGTCAGTCAGTCAGTCACGGAACTCTTTAACATGTATAGAATTGATGGGCGTCCGAATTAATTTTAAGTAAAATATCGCTGATATTACAGAAAGTCCATGCACAATAGTACAGTACCTGTATTCTTGTTATGTTGACACAGAACTTCACGATTGAAGAGGTTCTAAAAGAGATCTCGCTTCCGGTAACAACCGGACACAAAAATAAAGTTTCGAGGTATCATCGTCGTAGAACAATTCTCCTCGTTATTACTTTGCATTTAGTTCTCTAGCATTGAATTCACGTCGAGTACAAAAGAAGCTCATATACAGAAGGAGAGACAGAGCTCATTGAAAGAAGAGGAGGCAGAGCATAACAGCATGAAGATGGAGCACAGAAGTGACAATTGAGTGGTCAAACTGGTTGTTCTTTGTTCCCGTTATGATTTTTCTTTCAACCTCGTGATTACCTTCTTCCCGACCAGTGATTCGTTGGAAAGTACAGTCGGTTGGTTATGTAGATAAAGACGCTCGAACCTCCAATATCAAATATGAACGTTGCCTACATATGATATTTCTTGCAAATTCATCAGATTATCAAATTGTAAGGTTGATACAACGGCTTGGTCGAAACGTAGGTAATTGGAGCTTTGGAATCGAAGGATACTGATTCGTTGGTTGGCGATTGTCGAGTCACGAATCAATTGAAAGATTGCCAGGGACAAGCCTTGGTAAAGTTGATAGTGGTGTGAAAGAGCAAACTTCCCTAACGCGAACAAAGCTCCAGAATCCCTAAGTTCATTTCTGATTCTTATTCTCTTTTCCGTGAACCTTAGAAATCCATGTCTGCCCGAAATCTTCCAGTTGGAGGTGATGATGCTTCTGCAGTTCTCTTCACTCCTGACTCAGCTTAGCTCGATTCGCCTTCAGAGCACACTTCATATTGACCTCCCTAGTCCCAACTTAATGGAATTAGCTTATGGCTCTTGTGTCTGGATATAAATCGACAAGCTTATGTCCCCTCTCGCAAGGCACGGTCAGCCATCGATCCGCAACTGCCATCACTATATTCGTCACACTGTGTGGCTCGTAAAACCGTAGGTTCTCCGTTTGTCTTGCTCTTCGCTCTCACTGGCTGGCCCATCAGTTCAATAGCATCGTTTAGCGGTGCTTCTAGCCCTTGATACCTTTTACCCCATTTGGAAGTGTATGACATCGGTGGCTGATTCTTCATCAGGCTCAATGCATTCTCGACGATCCGGCCATTAGCCAAGTCGTTCGTTTCCGGCTGCAGCGTGACTTGTTATAGTTGGCTGGTCTGCTAAGCCTGCTAAGAGCTTGCTAATTGCAGTAATCTGCCATCCTGGGTGTCGTAACTCAAGATCACACGATCACCCTAAGACAAAGTGTTCGATATACCAGGTGGCGTAGCAGTGTGATGTTTACAGCTGTCTATCCGTTTCCCCCTTTGTCCAAAACGACGGATAATTGTCATCTTCGTCGGAAGAAGAACCGAACGTCATCCTTTTGATCGAAACGTCGACATTCTAGGGCAACGTCAGACGGCAGTATTTTGATCAGCCTGTATCACTTACCCTTGGAGCGCCTGCAGGATAGTTTCCAGAAGTTTCAGCAAGCTCTGCCATCCGAGGAATTCTTTTGAACATCGTGTCCTGGCTCATTGAACCGAGTTCCCGGCTCTTCCAAAGGCTCGCGAGCACAAAATGCATATCTCATCCTCGATCCTCCATTCCGACGAGTCATTACGACAATTCAAGCTTTACATCTCGAAGTCATGTCGACGGCGGGTTCTCGAGTTAGGATTGGTTGGGATTCTTTTCGTTCGCGAAGAAAAGCGAAATGTTTGAGCTTCCAATGCCGATGAGGGCCCCAGGCCTTTGTTTGAGGTCGACGTCTTTTTTACGTCAAACTCTTTCTTCTTTATTTCCTTGCTGGTGGAACAATCCGCTATGGGTGATAAAGTCGCGTAAACAATGGGAGGGTTGAAACTTTTTTTTTCTTCTGAGGCCTATCCGTCCGCTCTCATTATGCAGCCTCCTCCCTGGGCGATACAGTGTTTCGGAAACAAAGGATCCTTTTCGTCAATGGGACGAGGCACAATGTCGCAGAAGCGAAACGAGCCTGAAGGCGTTCACTTGCCGTTCAGGGCGAAACGAGTAATTGACGTTGGCTGGGGCGAACGGTTGTGGTGGGATCGGAAAAAATTGGGTAACAATGATCAATCACATCGGAGACTAGGGACACTGTCAATTATCAACTGAATAACCTCGATCCATCGTCCTTTATTCCCTCCCAGAGTACTCTATCACCTTCAGCATAAAAAAAACACACTTCATTGGGTTACCGGGTGTCCAGACGTCGCCATGTCACTCGGTGGCTCCGATGATGGTCCAGGGTGGAAAGCAAAAAAGAAAAACGGTTCGCTCCTGAATTGGAATGCAAAAGGAACAAAAAACGAATGTTACCCAATGTGGGAGAGGTACCGGGGTGAAGCAGGCCGGTTGATCAATCGATGACCGGCTCGCAAAGCGCCGTAAGAGGATCCCACTTGTTCGGCTGCCCGAAAACGAGCGAATCTTGGGATTATCGCTGAGCCATTTGCATCTCCTGCGAAATAGGGAGAGAACCGCACTTCCGGCTTCCGTACCAGGAATGGACAGAGGGATGAGAAAGAGGTAACGAAGCACGTAGAGACATGGCTGACGTCAACGAGACTTCCATCGGCCATGGAGCTCTAATGTTCCCTCGATCTTTCCATGTGCTCTCGGTCGAATAAATCCGCAGTCCTCGCCGGATTTTCACCGTGAACCTTATAAATTCCGACAGGAATGACTACCGGCTGACCCGAAAAAGACACCGCCAGGCGGCTTCTCGCTGGCTGCATAAACTAACGATCTCATGCTCCCACCTTCTCCTCCTCTTTTAGCACTTCTGCCCACGCCTGCTTCCCTCTGCCAACTGATTCAAAGTCATCGGACCCTGGAAAATCGCACATGGATTGATTTCTTTCGGTCACTCGTGCTATCGGGATTTGGTGGACGGGCTTTTAACCAGGCTAAGGTTTATGTCGATGGAAAGCCATGGCATTACTTTTCAAAAAAGGGTCCTGTTTTTAGCTTTTCTTGCATATTTTAGTGGTGGTACTGGAAATAGGCAAAAATTGGGAACCATAAAATTCCGTTGTTTTCCATCGATGCAAATTTCACGAACGTGGTTTTGACATATATTTTCCTGGGTATTGCGGGAAATTCCGCTACCTGCAATTCTTATGTTGAATGTTTGCCAGGCATTCGGATGTATGGAGAAAAATATATTTCACATGATCTTGACGGTCAATTTGTTTGTGACATTCTTATACCACTTTACCCTGAGTCCATTCAGCTAATCTTTTTTACGATTCCGTGGCCACAAAAAAAGTATAAAAAGTTCAAAGGTTTGCATGACGCATGTTTTGTAAGAAAAATATACTGCGCGATAAAGTGCGGTATTAAAATTTGAAAAAAAAAAATTGACAAACAAAATTTTCGTTGCGTTCGAACGGCGCAAACTTCATCAACGTGGATTTTTGTAATTCAATTTTTCTATAGCTCTGCCGAGAGACTGGTTGCGGCCAGGATTCCACTTTGTTCATCGCAGAATTATCTGGTAAAGATTTCAAATATCCAAGGTTTTTTGTAGGTTTAGTATTTTTAGGTACATTCAATAATTCTATTGAACGACGCGAGTTTCGCCGTTGTCGGAAAATATTGGAATTGGTACCCATTAATTGATATCGGAATTATTACTCTACAGTTAATTATTCGATATAATTACCGAAATGAGAGAGACTATGATTATAATACATAATTACCGAATACGGGAGAGACTATTTTTAAAATAATTACGAATTTTGGGATGAATTATGCCAATTGAAAGACTCCGCCTATACATTTGAGAATATATTTTCATTTTCAAGCATATTGTTTATTTAATTTTCTACGTTATGTTAATATTGGTACATTAACGATCCTGCAAGCAAAAAATCGCCTTTTCTCATCAGTCAAAATCAAGATTCGTGTTTCACCTGAAACTTGGAATTTCCTATTACGTTAAAGTTCGTAGTGTTGGAATGCAACGATTAAAAAAGAAGTAATTTGTTAATGGTTTATTTTCCTCTCGATCTTTTTTTAATTATTAAATCCTTTACGTGCAAATTGGTGTTTTAGATCCCTAATACGAATACGTAAAATCGATTCGGTGATTTTTCTGGCCTAAATCGGCGAAAAAACAGCTGAGCAATTAAAAGTGATTAATTTCCGTTGCATTCCAACGCTGCAAGCTTCAGCGTCACGAAGTTCCATGGATTTCGATTTCAAATACTCTTTGCTCATTGCGTTTTCATACGTTTGATCAAACTTTGTTAATAATATCGTTCCATTGCTCGTGAATCTATAATTTTCAATTTTGTGAGAAATTAATGTTTAGTCTGTTCTCTCCCGTAATCTTTATTCCGCTCCGTCCAATTATTTTTAATTCTGCTCTTTGCAATTATTTTAATTCCCAACAATCTTTTTCCCCTCATTAGAGTTTTCGTATCGAAACATTTTTCTGTTTGCTTCATTACGATTTTTACTTGATTACGTTTTTCGTAGTGTACCTTCAACAGTATTGTCGAGTGCATTGAACGCACGGCTGGGGAATCCAGGGAACAGTGTGCAAATGTAAGTGGTGTATGGATACACAGCAGACTTATGACAACATTGTTCGATGTCGGTGAATCGAGTTACGCGCGTTAATTTTCTGCGAGGATCGTCGGACAAAGGCCAATCAGGCTAATAAAGTTCGCGAACGGGATGAACCGGCGTACTAATTGCGCTCAATCCATTCGCAACGCGATAACGTCATTAGACAGTTTCCAGCTTGTTGAGCGAAAGAGAGAACCGAAGGCGTAATTTTTTCTTTTTGCTTGCCACAAGAAACATTTCGCAATATTGAATGTCGGTTGTGAGGCTTTGCTTTAATTTAGTTCAATCTCGCTTTTCCTTCGTTGGACTAAATTGCATTACAACAATTGGAGGGTCATCAACGGAAGTAGCGGAGACGTTCGGTGTGCGGCTTCAGCAATGTGCCAAGTTAAGCAGAGTTGGCGTAGACCGATACTTGGATGGGGGACGGCTTAGCTGCGTTTACATTCTTACGAATTTAATAATATCACTGTTATTATACATTTTTAATGATGTTTTACAATTACTAGTCTTATACAATTACTAATTATAACATTACTAATATTATAAAATTACTCATGTTATCGAATTTGTGCTCACTCTTACTCTTACTCTGCTCTTACTAATGTTATAAAGTTTTAGCTAATACTATAAAATGTTTGCTGATATAAAATTCTTACCAATATTCCAAAATTTTTATTACCGTTATGAAATTCGTTTTAATATTATAGAATTCTTACTCCTGTTATAAAATTCTCACTAATATTACAAAATTCTTACGAATATTGTAAAATCCTTATTACTGTTAGAAAATTCTTACTAATGTTATAGAAGTCTTGCTAACGTTATAAAATCCTTACTAATATTCTGAAATTCTTACTACTGTTAGAAAATGCTCACTAATATTATACAATCCTTACTAATATTCTAAAATGCCTACTAATGTTAGACAATTAGTAGGAGTTAGCTAATATTATAAAATCTAATGATGTAAAGTTTTTTCTGATATTATCAAATTCTTATTAATGTCATAAAATTCTTACTATTGTTATAAAATTCTTACTAACGTTATAAAATACTTACCACTGTTATAAAATTCTTACTATTGTTATGAAACTTACTAATGTTATGAAATTCTTACTACCGTCATAAAATTCTTTTTAATATTATAAAATTCTTACTTATGTTTTAAAATTCTTACTAATATCATAAAATTCTCGCTAATGTTACCAAATTGTGGTTACCAAATTAGCTTGTTTCTTCCAGCTAATATCAAGCCGCAATAGATGCTGCAACTCGTGACATACGGATGCGAGAAAGATGTATAAAATGTTCGAACAGATATTTTTCAAAATCAATCATTCTTCAGAACCTGATGCTTCGTTTTTCCGCAAAAGTTCAACCATCTATGAGAAAGCTCGGTTTGAGAATTTTTGAGGTTATGTTGATCTTGTACATCCTCTTGAGCTGATAGGGTCGTAGGACGATGCTGAGACGATATCTATCAATTTTTTTAAATCTCTCCTACATGGTTACATCTGACAATTGAAAAAATATATATAACTATTTTCCCATAGTTGTCATCGATTCACGCTGAGTAAAATGCCAGAAAGAAAAAATTCTTGCTGAATTCAAACCGCGTAGTAAACTCGATCGCATCCTGAGCCAATAAAAAAAGCGATCGATTGCTCGGATACATTAAAAATTGCACTACTTGTAAAAATATCGGCTAAATTATTTGAACCACGTATCTCTGAATAAAGCGAATATTTTGAACATCCCGGGAAGCCCACAGTCGAGGTAACAGAATGAAAGGGAGGAAAAAGTTTGGAAACTTCGTTGCCGCATGCACGGAGCTTATTATTCAACGGTACATAGTAGCCATCACCCTCGTTTCGATATTCCGCTCGTAAGCTTCGCTAACAAGTGCAGTCCGCTCACTAACAGAATTTGAATTTGAAAGAAAAGAGGAGGAAAAAAGAAACGGCAATGGAACGTTTACAAAAGAAGAGGATAGTTAGTAACGTAGTTATCCGGGAGTTTCGTAGTTCGGCAAAGTTTATGGACAGAGCGAAATGTTACGAGTGCAGTTTATACGCTGTAGAGCGTTATAATGTACATATATTCTTAGACTGGCAGAGAGAGAGAGAGATAGAAAAAAGAGAGAGGGAGAGAGAGAGAGAGAGAGAGAGAGAGAGGGTGAGAGAGAGGGGCAGAATTAAATGAAATAACGAGTCTCCATTATACTCCCATGAGAGTTTCCTCCTCGTCTAGACGTCGAGGACTCCACGCGTTCGTACAATCGTCCTGCCCAAGTACAAGAATGCTCCTTTTAGACAACCTTTTTGTCGCCACAACGCAATCGGGAATAATTTCACCCTGTTACAGTTTCCCTTGTCTACATCGTCACAATGAAATTTTGCTTTTCATTTACCATCTGTTTCGTACGATTCATGTTACGAAAAATATTCATCGATTTTTTAGGATCTTTATTGGAGATACCTTACCGGTATCTGCAAATTACAAGATTTTTGATAATAAATATAGGAACTAAAATGCAGAGAAGATTTTTTGTTGCATTGGATCGATGCAACCTTCAAAACCATGTAATTCCCTCATTGCAAAATTAGTACAAAGCTCATTCAGATTTTTTCAGGACTAAAGGGTATTGATACGTACGGTTATTAAGGATTGAATTTCCAAGAACGCGGAAATTTAATTAATTGTGTATTTTATTTCATTGTGTATATTATTTCACCAATAGGAGCAGGTATACAAAGTTTCAAGTAAATTTGAGCCGTTTTTTTTTAAATTTTTTGTATTAACTTTGCCACCCGCCTTCGTTTAGGGGTTGAATTTTGAAAAACGCCAAAATAAGTATTTTATTGATTATGTTGAAGAGCATTAATACTAAGTTTCAAGTAAATCTTCTGACCAGTTTTTTTAAATTATTTACCATACCGTTTACCATGACGGAGCTCACAGCGTCACAAAGAAAACACTCACAGTTGTGAATCATCGTGTATAAAATAGGACGGACCTCAGACTACATATAAATGAAGAGCGCGGATTATTGAACACACACACACACCGCATTGTTTATTTTCCGCCTCGAAATACGTTACCGTAAAAGCACGTTTCGCTCCAAATTCCTCCAGCTCATCCCTTATCATTCACTCTTTTTCGCCGAGTTGCACAACTGATTACGTTGCATCTTGCTCGTTACTCCGAAACGAGGGAGATTCCGATATATAGCAGTTCTGCGAAATTTTCGGAACGTTGCCAAAAAAACACGCTTTTATTATTCCTTTTGTTTTTGTTAAAGGGTCAGCCGTGCATGAAAGAGACAGGAATATTTTCATAATATGAAATGTGACTCTTTTCGCTGATCCCAGTAAATTCATTCGTTTTACTGTACACTGTACATGTATATCAATTCAATTGCGATTAATATTTATTATTTCAAGGCTGCACTTTTATTCTACGTTTCTTTAAAATTTTTACTTACTTTGTATTTCTTTTTTCTGCGTTCTGTATATATTTTTTTACCTCTAGTTGTTTAGCAAATCATGTTAATGAACAATCAGTCTATAAAGAATATTTGTGTAGGTGGTACACATATATGTGTGTGTTTATAGATATTGTGGGAAAAACACATGTCGTCTCGAAAGAAAAGGACATTTCGAAACAGTTGTATTTTTTCATATCACCTCTCAGCTCTAAAATTTTTTAAGCATCCCCGTTTAAACTCGTATCCTCAATGGAAAAAAGCAATACGAAGTGGTGCTGTATTTCGTGTTTTTTTAAACTAAAACAACGGAGCTATAATTAGTTTAAACTAAAATCTCACCGATTTATTTACAATTTTAAAAAAAGTCACTTTACATATAAAAAAAATAAAAGCCGAAGTTACTTTTAAAATTAGCACAATTGATATTCTTTTCAAACTTATGGATATTATATATATATACATACATGTGTGTGTGTGTGTGTGTGTGTGTGTGTGTGTGTGTGTGTGTGTGTGTGTGTGTGTGTGTGTGTGTGTGTGTGTGTGTGTGTAATATCCATAAGTTTGAAAATAATATCAATTATGCTAATTTTAAAAGTAACTTCGGCTCTTATTATATATATATATATATATATATATATATATATATATATATATATATATATATATATATATATATATAACGCATTCAGTTCTGGGACACCATATATATATATATCGTGTCCCAGAACTGAATGCGTTCCCTGAAATGGGGGGTTGGGGATGAAATTCTGAGTCGATTGATATAAGCATGTGTGGGTCTCAGATCAACCCTCGAATTATTATGAATTTTTCAAAGGTGGGCGCGCCGGATTGGCCCGCCTTTAAAAATTCATAATAATTCAGGGGTTGATCTGAGACCCACACATGCTTATATCAATCGACTCAGAATTTCACCTCCACCCCCTTATTTCAGGGAAAGCATTTAGTTCTGGGACACCCTGTATATATTCCCGCACAAGAAATCGTAAATCCGTTCAATCAATGTAACGCTGGTTATCAGCACATTTGGCTGTTTTGAGAACTCTCAATAATATTGCCGTAAACCTTTAGTTGACTTAGGCAACCATAGGCCACTATGAGGACGGTCCTCGAAGTCAAATGCCTAAAAAATCAGCTTCCTTCATATATGTACATATATACAGCACGACTTATCAACGTACCGCTTTACTATCCATCTGAGGAATAACCTCACATACACTCACGCATGCAGCGCCGTGTCTTATTAATTTCCCGCCTCGTATATACGTCAACGTGCTCACGTTTGCGGTTCCCATTCTCCGGAAAAGTGTTCTCGACAAGTGTTCCTCTAAATCTACGTCATTGCGGGTTCTTCGCCGTGGCACGGGTGTACTTCAGCGAGACGGGGGAATGAGGCGATATACGAGAAGCCGAGCTCGTGCTTCTCGTACACACGAGAAGAATCAAATGTCAGATAATGCACTTTCTCAACGCGATCGAATCATTTCGCGTCATTCGTCACTCCCGAAGTTGCAGACACATTTCGTTCTCCTTTTCTGCACGTAAGAACGTGCGGAAAATGACAATCGAAGCGCACACACGTGAAATGGACGACGTAAATCTCACTGCGGATTGAAAAATTTGCCGCATCCGGGAGAAAAATCGAGCCGGGCTGACGAACGAAGACACGTACGAGATGAAATTGGCATTGTTGGAATGCAACGAAAATTATTTTTTTTTAATTGCTGACATTTTTTTTGGCATATCTTAGAGACGAAAATTCGTCAACTTATTTTTTAATCGCTTATTTGGAAATGGATTATCTGAATGAGCAAATAAAAATGTAGAATGATGAAAATAAAAAATATAAAGAAGAATTTTCGCTGCATTCTAAGGATACAAACTTCAACACCATCGCTTGAGGGCTTTGAATCGAATTCGTTTCCGATTTTTGTTGTCTACTAGATTACTTATTTGAAATTTGGAAAAAGGGTGTGTTATTAAGCATACATTGAATTAATTTCGGGTGAATTTATATTTTGAAAATTAAAAATTTGTACACTGAGAAAAAAAATCATTGATCCAATACCATTGGTGTTATTGAATGGAATTTCGTAGATTCAATTGTACAATTGTTGGTGTAAATAATTAGAGTTATTAGTCCAAACAAAACGCTATTGACTTCGATAACATGATAAAATTAAAAGTTTTTTTGTTTCATTCAAAAGATATATTGTTAGCCGAGAACAATATATTATGGTAACTATCTAAAAAATAATCGCAAACAAATTATATAGTTTTGAATGCATTTTCTGCAACGAACAAAAAAAGCGTTTGAATTCATAACATGAATATTGTTGATTCGAGTACATAAGAAAAATTGAATTTCGCTCGTTTGATTCAGATAAAATTTCCATAGAGTAAATATGTTATTTTATTTTTTTCACCATATCCGATATTGATTTCCAAGTACATTATTCGTTAAAATATAAAAACTTTATTTTGATTGAAAAATATTAAGGAAATGTCTGAAACGGTTAAAAAATTATGCGAAAATAAAATTTGTTTCTTGCGCATTTGGTTGAAAAAATTCAACCGAATCATGGCCGAGCACCACCGAAATTATAGGTGTGAGGAAACCCGTAGTTCTCGGAGTAACCGCTAGAAGCCGCACGCGCGCTCGTTGCTCGTGAGCGTAGCGCGAACCGAAAATCTACTTAAACGCCGGAGAAACTCTAAAGAGTGTCGCTTCTTGGCCTGTGGCTAAGATCAAAGTGTGGTATCTGTTCTTGTCAGTTGAATATCTGATATTCTCTCCATGGACATTCCATTGGATATGTGATATTCCCTCCACTATTATCGTGGATGATCATTCTAATGCTCACTTTTTATTTAAGATTTAAAACAAATTGAAAAACTTACGTCCCATGGCATATTCGTTTTGATGCAGTAAAGAAATAATTAATTCTATTGATTATATTTTTGTACGAAATAAAAAATGTTGTAGCAACCGCTTAATTATTTCATCCATACATTTACGGATTGTACATAGAATGATTTCAATAGAATATAATTTTATTTGAAAGATAATGTAGATATTCAGAGAACAGAAGAGCTTTTTCAAATAAGATAATATGTTATTTAAATCAATCACATTTTCAAATATTCTATAGTATTGTAGCAATCTCATATATCGGTGGCACTTCGCGGCAGCACATTTATTTGGATCAACCATATATTTTTTTGATTCAATTGGTTTTTTCTCTCAGTGTAACATTTTTGAGGTATAACAGATTTTCTGTATAAAAATTTGGTCAAACGGCCGGATCGATAATTTGACAATGGAGGATCTGAAAATAGAAAATAAAAGAGTTTTATAGTGTATATGAATGTAGTTCTCGTTGTACGTATTCGTTTTACGGCAAGAAAACAATAGCACAAAATGACAGGTGTTCAAAAAAGGGTATAATTTTGGGGAAATGTTTACTTATTTAAGGGGGCTTAAAAAATACTATATTTCAAGACGAACCAAAAACGGCTACGTATAACGATGGCTACTGCAATTACGGAAATTTTCGTTTTGCACAATTGACAACCGGACAATTATAGCTAGAGTTATGATTTCGGTGAGTTCGGGAAAATACGTTTCGAGAAAAACGCGATCGAAAGTTTTAGTGTACGTAAATCGTTGCGCTACTTGCTCTCATGAGATCGTCTGTAACTTTGTAAATTTATATTATTTATTAACTTGAACATTTTTTCACGAATATGAACACTTTGAGAAAATGCTAAAAGTCTATTTTTTACTCGTCACAGTGGTGTTTTCCACCTTAAAGGAAAAAAAATGGCCTGTCTGAAGGTGGATTTGAAGCCACGCTCGATCCAGTTTGCGCGTGAGAAACTAGTGTGCCATTGTTTACTCCTTGAACTTTGAACGCGAATATCTTGGCCAACTTTTGTCGCACTACATTAAAAAGAAATTGTCGCAAAGGGAACCCTCATAGTTGTGAATCACTCTATATACCGGGTTGCCCATTTTAATCTTACACTTAATTTATCTCGGGGAAAATACTGTTCCGATCAAGTATTGAGCCTAATGAAACTTTCAGGGTTCAAAGGAGGATGTCAATAAAAATCGTTTTTGGCCCAAAATTCAAAATGGCGACGTTAAGGTAGCTGACTATTAAAAAAATGTTTCTTTTTTAATGGGGCGATGCATTTTTTTCGCCAAAACATTTATCCGGTAAAATCTAACAAATTTTGTAGGAAAAGTTTTCTCATAACGTCAATAATTTTTTGGCTAGAATACCATTTCTTACTATTTTAACGCTATCCTGAATGTACCACGAAGAGGTAAAGTCTTTAACATCCCTAGTGTAAGTGTGAGTATGTGTGCCTCCATTTGGGTTGTGCAATAACCCGAACAAGGTTAGGTCTCTGCGGCTCGTCACTTCGGCTAAAAAGTTGATTCTGTCAAAACACTTTTCCTACAAAAGTTGTTAGTTTTGGCCTGATAAATGTTTTGGTCAGAAAATATGCATGATTCGATTTGGACAAAAACATACCGGTCATCTTAACGTCGCCATTTTGAATTTCGAACCAAAAAATATTTCTTTTTTTAACGTCCCGCTTTAAACTTAATACGTCCCCCTTAAAAGTTCTATAATACTCAATACTTGATCTGGGCAGCATTTTTCGAAATAAATCAGGTGTAAGATTAAGATGGGACACCCGGTGTGTGTATATATATATAAACAAATAGAGCCCGAATATCCCGCTGTGCCATTTTTTGGCCGAGACCTTTGACTTCTGGTCCCGATCGAAAATTCGTCAAATGCACCCATATTTCCGATTAGCATGAAATGTTAAAGATCTCGGCCAATAACGGGCGCAACGTCGGATGTCCGGGCACTATTTTCAAGACCAAAAAGCAAGCTCTGTCGTGCTTTTTTCTCCTCTCTACTCCTTTTTTTACTCGCTGATTCATCTCGAACATTGTCATATTTATCTACATTTTCCTGCCGTCATACACTCGCCGGTTTTTTTATATGACGTCGAAGCACCGTTGCAATGCAATGATTGTTTTTTGTTTGTTTTTTATTTCTTCACGCTTCTCATCATCTAAAAGCTTTTTCTGCAAATTGAGCTCCTGCATTTCCGATAAGAATAAGTAAAAACGATTTTCGTTGATTTTCGTAATGATAATCGGCCAGAACACTTTTGAGCAATCAAAAAGAATTAATTTCCGTTGCATTCCAACGATGCAAATCATTTTGGTAGTTTTAGGCTGTGAAAATCGCTCAAACGTTTCTACGTATTCTTATGAGAAATTTATTACCTTAATTTGCGAAAAAAGGCTTTAGATAATGATAAAAATGTAGACAAAAAAACGATCGAAAACGCCGTTTTCTTTTGGACAAATCGCAATAGAAATTTCATCTTAGGGAATGTGTCTCCAACTTCTCTCTAAAAAAACATTTCTCTAAATTTTTTTCGCAAGGCTGCTCATCTTTTTGCAACCCAGTGCAATTCTAAAAAAATCGATGTAAGTCGAAAACTTCTCGAGTTAAAACGAAGTGTAGCGAAAAAAAGTTCAAAAAAATTAAAACCATCGGTGTCCGAACAATGAATATAAAATTCGGAAATTTTGTTTTTGAGGGTTTTCGCGCCCGGGCTTCCGGTCGAAAAGTCGCGAAAAGCGTGTCCGCACTTTTCGCTTGGATCAAACTCGCAGTCGCAACTCCGGAAAATTCAATTTATTCGGCAGTCTCAATGTTCCGATGAATATTTAACGATGACGTGGAGTTCGAGGAGAGAACAAAAAAGCCACGGAGTTTTTACGTCACTGTCACGCGTGTACGCGAAGTCGAAATGTAAAATTGTTTTTCCCTCCGGCGATATTCGTGCATTGGCAACGTTTTACCTGCGTGGTAAAAATCGCCGCAAGGGCTCGTTGAGCGCAGCAGGCTTTTTATGCACCAGCGGTACGACGGTCGGGGGGAGGGGGTGCAGAGAGTTGTTATAATTGAGTTATGGAAAAACGATGATATGAACTAGAGTTGTTTTTGTGTGTGCGTGAGAGAAAAAGAGAAAGGGTGCTGGCCAGGATGTAATCCGCGCTGGCTTTTGACATCAGTCAGTACTTTTTACGATCAATTTCATCCGAACCTTCCACAGCGTATATTTCATGGTTTAAATAGCAGATGAGAGTTTTTAATTACTCCAATTCTTTTTTGTTGGCTTCGATTTTCCTCCGGGCAAAAATGTATGAAATTGTTCGATAGATCGTGGTGATTTTTTTACCACAACGAATTTCACATAGAACCACATACACGAATAATATGATGATTCGACTAAAGAGGCTTGCACCTTTATTCACCGAACGATTTGGATTTTTGGCGATCAACGTAGTTATCGGAAAAAAAAACTTCTGGGGAAAAAAATTAAACAATCAGTTGGCTCAATTGGGTTTAAGCTTTGATCGGTAAAGGTATTTGAGGCAAGTTTTTGCACTACCAAAGCAACAATTATCAATGAAAATAATCTGAAAAAATGTATGGTCAATCTTTAAGCCGAAAGAGATTGAGGGTTACATTGACGAAAGAGCCGAGGCTAATGTGAAGAGATCGAGATCTTTTTCGACAGATTCAAGTTGTCGAGGATCCTGTTAAACGTCTCAGTCATTTTCTTTGGAAAAATTTGGGCAGCTAGAAAATAATTATTTCCGATGCATTCCAATGAAGATAGGGTTAGGATTGCGAGCATGTTTTATTTTAAAAATGCTTTATTTGAATCTGGTTTTAAATTTGAGTTCGTGAGTTATGTACACTATGATCCATTTATTTGAATTGAAGAAACTCGTCGATAAATTCTTTGAACTTGTGAACTATCAGTATTGAAATTCGGTGAATCAAATGAAGCATTTAATTGATATATTTATATTTATTTATTTTGATATTTAATATTTTTGCATATTTGACTATCTATCTCCTGAGTTCCAACGTATACCCTTGCGGGTTTTTACGTATTAAATTTTCCAATTGCCTCCTTTCCTATCATTCGCTTGTCCCGCAGTACAACGCTGCTTAACTCGAAGTGTCGCAGGAGCCGAACCCCGACTGCCCTCCGCCAGTGTCGGTGCAAAATGACGCTGTAGTTTGCGTCGTTGATATGCAACGATTTAATACTTTTTGATCACTCAAGTTTTTTTGGTCCCTTTTGGCTGTGACAATCGCTCAAAAGTATCTATGCATTCTCATTAGAAATTGACGATCTTAATTTACGAAAAAAGGCTTTGCATAATTATAATAATAGAGAACAAATATATATCCTTAAAATGCAATGAAAGTTCGTTTTATTTTCTCATTTTTATGACAATAAAAGTTATGTCTTGCACATTTGAATTGTAAATAAAATAATGAACACCTTAAAAAAATATTTCGATTTCGTAGGCAAAATTTGCCAAAAGGAACTTCGATGTAAAAAAAAACAACTTTCCTTGCATTCCAACGATGCAAGCTTCAATCTCATGGTTCAGAAGTCTTGTATATTTAATGTGTCTTTTTTAAATAACTAAAAACTTGCCTTTTATCACAACTTTGGAATCGAACCCCAATGTGATTTTTCCCGAAAAGACCTTCTCGAAAAACCCCAAAAAATCAAATTTACCCCCACCCCCATACAAATACGATTCCTCAAGTTTAAGAACCGATTCCGAGCAACAAACCTGCAATGAAGTATCATCAATAAAAAAAATCGCTGCACCGAAGCCGCCAATAATCGAAAAATTCATCGCCGGCCCCATTGAATTGCCCGATTCTCAACCAAAACCTTCTCCCTGCCCCTGCCTCCAAATGGAAAATAATCAAAGCCCGATAAAAATGCGTTTCGAAGCGTCCTGACAAATGGGAAGACAGGATAACGCGAAATGATTTATCGAGGCGAGGAAGTACCGTCTGTATATTATTCACGACGACGACAAAGTGTGGGCGACAGGGGAGTGGTGCGAATCCGTTGAATTCACGGTTGGCGTGAGAAAATTTTGCGATAGAGGCCATGAGGCTCTCGAGTTCCATGAGGAAATTCTCGAGGTACATTAAGGCTCTTGTGAAGCTTTAAGGCCCCTCCATGTACGATGAGAGTGATACGGGGGATGCTCGAAGGAGCAAGGGCGATGAGGGGGTTGATTCGAGAGCCGAGAGTACGAACAACAGTGTACGGGGGTGCAGAGGAGACGCCCCACGACCTACCCGCGTCGTTGACGTCGGCGTGCACGAGGGCGCAAAGTTTACCGTAAGGTTCGCGACTCCGGCTCACGACATCAACCCACCCCCACCCCCAAACCCACCCTACGGGGGTGGGCTGGGGGCGAGCCCCCCGTATACACACGCAAGTGACGCAAGTTTACGCCCGACCAAACCACCGTCTCCTTCTCCTCGTGTACTACACCCCGGCACAGCAACACAACCCTGACGTTTATGGTACGCTCGGGGTGACAAATGAAATGTCGCGTTGTCGACGCCGATAAGGAACGCCGAGAAGTTGAAGCCACGTAT
Source organism: Ophion slaviceki (assembly GCA_944452715.1). Classification (NCBI taxonomy): domain Eukaryota; kingdom Metazoa; phylum Arthropoda; class Insecta; order Hymenoptera; family Ichneumonidae; genus Ophion; species Ophion slaviceki. The sequence goes on along the minus strand of OX101786.1, from coordinate 6,887,549 downwards.
TGCTATGCGGCTGCGACACGCCGCCTCGCCTGTCAACTATGCACCAAACTATTCGATTTTTTTTCCCTCACCACCCTGCCCCTTGTGCCCACCGTTATACACATCCTGCCACCATTGTCGAGTCATGTTCCAGGCGCAAATCCACTGCGAAGGGAAACTAGCTTCGGGATTTTTGTTCCCCGGCGCAAATTACCTGGCGGTTCAGTTCAACGAAAATTCGAAGAGAAGAGGAACGCTGTTTGAAAGCGAAAGCTAAAGAGGTTTGTGGCGATTCGTCTTTGGATGGGGATCCTGAAGAATTTTGGGAATGGTGCCTCACTGTTGGGACAAAAGGTGCCGGGGGCTGAAGTTGAAGTTTGAGAAAATAAGGGGGGCGGTACCGGTAGGCGAGGATAAAAGTGCTGATTTTCATGATGATTTTTTTCAAGTAAATATTTCTTCATTTTTGAGACTTAGGATATGTTTTATTATTACTTGTGGATGTTTCGTGATATTTTTTTATGTTTGTTAATCTTTCTAAATGACGGAGGTATGGCACGGTCTACTTTAAAAAGGAGATTGACTCTACTTTTAAAAGGTTTACTCTACTTTAAAGATCTTGTGATGCTAGAAGATTTACTTTAAGGCGTTACCCCCACTTGTAGCGCAAATAAGGCCTTTTCATGAATTTTTTTAAAGAAAACTACAAAACTTTTTTAATCGATCAATATACCATCTTAAAGAACACATATTGAAGAACTTTCAGTAATTTTTTTATTGAAAAATATTACATTGTTTAGTGGCAAATGGCCGTCAATGAAATAATGTTTTTATATACACGGTTTGCGGTGACCAACATTGCGGCGAAGTGGATCATCTGAAAAAAATGCGGATGGATTTAGTCAAATATAAGTATAAACAAGTTTATAATCGAAGGATTTTAAAAAATATTCATTTTTCACAAAATGGCGGACAGTCAAAGTTAATGGTTCGATTTTAACGAAAAAAAACGGCCGTTTTTTGGCTATAAAACGGCCATTTTTTCGAAAAAAAAAAAAATCGAACGATTAAAGACTACATTTTTATGTATTAAATAAGCCTGCCAAATTTCAAGAAGATCGGTTCATTAGTGTTCGAGTAATCTTGGTCACCGACTTCAGAAATGCCATTTTGAGAAAAACGCGTTTAAAATTTCAATTTCAGTTTACACGAAGAAATTTTTTTTTTTTTTGTAAACTTACATAGAGTCATCTATTCCGGGCCCATACAGAAGTATGGGCCCGGATACTCATACTTCAAAAAAATGCAATTAAAAAAATCGATTTTTTTCAAAATCGCAAGTGGGGCTAACCCCTTAAAGAGGAAATCTTCAAAATATTCAACATGAATTTATTCTACTTTGAAGATTTTTTAATTCTTGAAAGTGGAGGCGAAAGATTTTTTGAATCTTCAATGTAGAATTAGTAAAGTAGATTTGTTCTATTTAAAAGAGATTTACTCTTTATTTGAAGTATTTAAAGTGAATCTTTTAAAATATTTTACGTGGATTCACTCCACTTAAAGTACTTTTTTAAACTTTAAAGAAGATTTTAAGTAAAGTAGATTTACTCTACTATAAAGAATTTTTAATTCTTTTAACTAGAGATAAAATTTTTTTTTTTAACTCCAAAGTTGATTGAAAGTAAAGTAGATTTACTCCACTTTAAAAAGACGATTTTCTCTAGTTTAAAGATCATTTTCCGATACAATTTGGTGACTGGCAGGCTGTCCGAAAATCACCTTCGCCGATGGCCAACGTGCTGGAGTTTTACAATTTTTAGGGACGAACCTGGAGAAAAATGTTAAAGTGTTTCTCAATGTGGACCTAAAATAGTAGTGCAGAAGCAAACATTTTTGCAAAGTGTTGAAAAATCTGTTTGCTTTTTACAGTTTTACACATTTTTTGTTGTTTCCGAAGAAGTGCAAGTTGACCTCGTTTCGTCAAAAATCAATATTAAAAAAAAGATTTCTCGATGGGTACTTCTCCACTATGTTATATCATCAGCCAAGCTTCACTGTGAAATGCTTCAGAGAAAAATATTTCGGGAAGACTGCCAGTGTCCCTCGATTTTGTAGAAAATTTTGCATTTTTTTGGGTACACTCTGAGGAAACAATTATAAACTGAGAATAAAGATTGTTAATTTTATAAAAGTTTACTTGAAACTCAGAAATTTAGAGAGAGAGAGAGAGAGAGAGAGAGAGAGAGAGAGAGAGAGAGAGAGAGAGAGAGAGAGAGCTTCGGTATTTGTTCCAGACCCAATCCTACAAATTCGAAAAAGTTCACTGCGAAGAGCTTGGCGGAAAATACGATTGCTGACCTCGTTCTGAAAAAAAATCTTCATGAAACTTTCTTCTTTTCTCAATATCCACTTTCATAAATTGATACACTTTCATAAATTCGTACACTTTCATAAATTGATGTGCAACTGTTTCACTTTTGAGAAACAATTTTTATAAACGTAAGTAGCCAAATGCATGGTAGTTTGCGACGAGAAATAAAATTGCGGGATGCCTGGAGAATTCTCCGATATTCCAATACACGTCTGCCCGGGAACAGGGGCACTGACGAGGTATCATCGAAGACGTATGGATCGAGACACATTATCGTACGTTCCTAGCATACGTCGTGTCGACCCTCGGGACTCGTCCATGTGGAATCCTGGACTCCCCGGCTGATCGTGTCTGACCGGAATTATTGGCTGTATGACACCTGTGATATCGGAATTGCCGGCTGTGTGGAGTCGGCGCATGTGCATTCGTGCAACACGAGATCAGCCTGTGTTCGATATTGGTGCATCAAATTGACGCTGCTCGAATTGTCGAAACACGAGCAGGTGAAGTATGATAATCGAATAGAGGTAGAATAATAATATTATTATCGCGAAAATTCTTCAATAAAATTTCAAATTTCGAAAACAAATTATTTACTAAAAACCAATAGAATGGGAAAGTTATTTGCGAATATTTTCTGCGGGTTATCTGAAATTTAGACAAATTTAGGGAAACGGATAATTAGGTGTGGAGTGAATGATTATCAGACTCGAAAAATTGACTACAGTCGTAAAAGTATTTTCCAACATGTCTGAGGGCTTTGATACTTTTTTTATTTTCTGTTTAAATAGCAAAAGAACAATCTTATCAATGATAAAAAATTGGATGCTACATATGAACTCAAGTGTAAGTGCTCCCTCATATTTTTCCCCATTGATTGATTTCATTTTTTAATTCATTTTGAGCAATTATTAATACGAAAATTATACTTTTTACTTTCCAACTTGAATAAATGAAAAACGAGTTAATACATTATTATAATTTTATTATAATAATTTTTATAAAACTATTTCATCCATTTCAATTAATACGAAAAATTCACTCTCTACTTTCAAACTTGAATGAATGAAAAACAAATCAATATTCTACTATATTTATTTTTATTATTATTTTATTATAATAATGTTTTATAATGAAATTGTTAATTATTTCAATTAATGAATACAGGTAATACGCTTTTTACCTTCAAAATTGAATAAATTAAAAATGAATAAATATATATCAAATCCGGTCGAAAATTCCCAAAGCTCGCCTTTAAAATATTTCCTTTAAGTCCGGCTTTAAATAACTTAGTTTTCAAATCTGTATATCAATATTCATACCCCAAATACAAATATGTATTGAAAACATGTATTTCTAAATTTCTAACAGAAATACACCCATTTTCCAAATAGCTCGAAACCGTTAAAAAATGATGTAATCAAATAATCAAAAATCAAATAAAATAAAATTCTTCACAGGGCTAAGGTTACATATTTTGCTCTTCTCACCCTCCAGTCTTTATACGATATTATATACTTTCTTCGTTTATAACAGTTCAACGAACCTTCCACGAAGGACGAAAATCCCTAATCCTTTATAAGTTTTTTTTTTTCGTAATCGTACTAAAGGGATTACGTCATCGACGGAGTGCACTGGGATCTTCCGATTCTCGTAGGACGAAGTTACCAAACCGTAATTCCTAAAGTGCATTACCATTTTCCTTCGACCTTCTCTCTCATTGCACATATTTCAAGACTTTGTTACACCCGTTTGGTCGCATTCTCTCTCTCTCCCTTTCTTTCTCTTCCTGGCAGCCTCTCGTAAGCTCGGATCCCATTTCTCTTTTTTCTTCCCGGAGTCCTTTGGTCCGTTCGTAGCAGTGAACGAGACCGGTAGTTCGCACTCTTTAAGTATTCTTTGCTGTTTGTTCGAGCGAGCGCGCAGCGTCGTTCAACCTCGTTGCAGCTTTCCCATGGTCGACTCCTTGCCCCGATGCCGTTACAAATTGGATTGTCGAGGAGTCTCCTTCGGCGTCACCGGCCATTGCTGCAGCAAAGAAATTCGCCAGAAATGCCGCGATAATAATAATAATGATGAAAAAGAGTGGCACGGTGGTTTGGCGAGAGAAAAACGAATGATCGTGCAATGAGGAAACTCCACGAGTTACCCCTATGAGCCCTTTTCACAATAGTTACCACTCCTGAAGGACTTCCCTCGATTTTTTTTGTGCGGAAGCAAAAGGCAGACGACGAATGGGAAATTAAAAAAAAAATACAGAGCTATTAGGAATCGTCAGTAGAGGGCGTGCGGTGACTTTGCTCGTGTCAAGGCCCGGGCCGATACTCGGATGGGTGACCGGGCGGGCAACACTCCACGGAGTCTCTTAAGAACTGGAAATGAGTGAAGTGACAAGTGCGAGATGAATGGCAGAGGGAACGGATCACTTGTCAGGGCACTCAAAGAAAAATGCGATATAAAAAAAAATGAAGAAACATTTGATATAAAAAAAAAAGATTCAAATAAACGAAGATATATTTGACATAAAAAAATAAAATTTTAAATAAATACCGGAACATTGGGTATAAAAAAAAAACAATTTGAAACAACGAAGATATATTCGCCAAAAAAACGAAGATACATTCCACATAAAAAAAGACAATTAAAACAAAAAAAGGAACATTGGATATAAAAAACAATTTAATAAAACGAAGATATATTCGCTAAAAAGAAAAGAAGGTCGATATGAAAAAGGTCCATTGCATATTCAAAAAATTTAACAAATAAAACGAAGAAACATTCGATATATAAAAATAAAATGAAAAAAAAAAGGAACATTCAATATGAACAACAACAATTTAAAAAACGAATTTATATTCGACAACAAAAACCAAATGAAAAAAACAGAAACATTGGATACAAAAAACAATTTTAAAAAACGAAGATATATTCGCCAAAAAGAAACGAAGGTACGTTCGATATCAAAAAAGGTACTTTGGATATTACAAAAATAAAATAAATAAATCGAAGAAACATTCGATATATAAAAATACAATAAAAAAAAAAACGAAAGAACATTCGATATATAAAAATAAAATAAATAAATCGAAGAAACATTCGATATATAAAAATAAAATTAAAAAAAAAACAAAGGAACATTCGATATATAAAAATAAATAAAGAAATGAAAACGAAGAAATTTTCGATTCAACAAAAAACAGCGTTATTACTTGGAGCATCGCTAGGTCAGACAAGGGCCTGATAAAATCTCGCAGGAATTTGCGGAGCGGCACATCTTCGCGAATGCCGCAAAAGAAAAGCTCCCATCGCGCGCTCGTGTCTGTCGCGCGTGTTCCGCACGGACTAATTGAAGTTTCCGTTCTCCCTGGCTTGCATCGTTTTTGCACAGGGCTCGCAACCACGATGACGCAGAAAATAGTTGGCGTGTGACGGTATGCGCGCGCGACCAGTTCGGGTGAGAACGGAACAACCGCAGCCGAACATTTTGTTCCCTGCAATCACGGTTTGCAATTTTTCCTTTTTTTTCTTCTCGTTTTCCTTTTGTTTCGTTCTAATAATCTCTCGCGATCTACGTTCCTCGCTTCTCGCCGCGGTTCGCCAAACTCATCACGAAATTTCGCGCTCCAAAAGTTCGGCTCGCTCCTTCCCTCGCACGTTACGCAGATGGGTACGTGCTCCTCGTGGAATTTTAATTCGATCAGCCACTCGATATTCCAAAGGGAAATTTTTTTTCTTTCTTTTTGTCCGGAAGATGAAACAAAAAATTGATCCGGGACGCTTTTCTATTTGCTATCGGCCCTGGATTATTCGCTGATTCGCGTACGCGAAATTCAGCGATTGTGTCCGAGCGGACGAACGACGAAGTCAATTAAACGAATGCGATTTCTTCTCCGGGTTTTTCGGATTTTTTGGCCACCACTTTCAACTTTATTGTCTCATTGGTCATGTCAGTCTGTATTAAGGGGAGGTACCGGAGTAAACGGCGAGAAAAACAGGTAAACTTTAGGAATTTTTATTTCAAAAACTAATGTTTCGATTGGATCCGGGTTTTTTTTAATTGGAAAATGCGTACATTGAGGTATGTTTAGGAATTTTGTAAAATTAATTCGTTGACTGGAAGCAATTTAAATGCGATTATCTCGAAACAGAGCTTTCAAAGTCAGTGCCAGATGTATCTCGAAAACGGCTTGTCCGATTTTGTCCAAATTTGGATACAATATTCTTCGATAGTTTTTCTCGATCGCCACGGAGAGGTTTTTCATTTGATTGAACCATTGGTTTTTTATGCAATGTGTATGCGATCCAAAATCGTCGGAAGTTGCGAACGAAAAACGAATGTTAAATTAAATCGGTCGCAATTCCGTCAAAAATGAAAATATCAACAAAAAAAAACTCTACTTGGCGAACGAGAAAAACTATCAAAGAATATTGTATCCAAATTTGGACAAAATCGGACAAGCCGTTTCGAGATACATCTGGCACCAACTTTGAAAACTATGTTTCGAGATAATTGCGTTTGGATCGCTTCCAGTCAACGAATTTATTTTAAAAAATTGCTACACAAACCTCAATGTTACATATTTTCCAATAAAAAAAACTCGGATCCAATCGAAGCATTAATTTATAACATAACAATACCTCTCCTTAACGAACAGACTCTAATTCAGGTTTCAATAGTTACATACTAACAAGGAACACCACTTAAGAGGGGAATACCTTTAAGCGACGAGAAAATGGTTGATTTTTTATGATTTTTTTTTAAAGGAAAGATTTCTTCACCATTTTTAAGGGGTTACGTAGGTTTGAAAATGTCAAAAAATCGATTAAATTTTTTTTTATTATCTAATATTCTCTCAAAGTTTTACATCAATCGGAGTAAAAGTCTAGGAGAGAGAGAGAGAGCCTTTGGGAATTCCCGCCGTTGGGAAAGACCGGCCGGGAGCCACGCAGGTATATCGCATTTTTCTCAAAACACTATTTTTGAAGCCGGTGTACACGATGTCTCAAAAACTAATGTACCGATCTTTTGATTGAAGTTTTGCACACTCCTTCAAAATAGCATTGACTAGTGATTGAACTAAGGTTTTTTTTCGATTACAACTAATTTTACGAGGCTATACGTAGTGTTAATTGTACCAAAAATTGTACAAAAAATACGTGTGTTGTTTGAACGCATCTATCCGTGTTATTTTTATACCGTTATTTTTCACACACGTTAAAACGTGTAAAAAGTGTCTACAGCCTTTTACGTACCTAAAGTGTGTAGAAACAACACATTTGTTTTTGCAGTGTGAAACTGCAAAATCACCTCTCGATACGGTTCTCTTTGAGGGGTCCTTTCCCCCCTTGAAACCGTTTTCCGCCGATAAAAAAAACGTTTCTAATAGTTTTCAACACTTTATCACATATGTGAGTTTCAACATAATCGAAAGCGGACACTTACATCACCATTTTGGTATCCTCCTTTGTATTCTCCAGTATTTCCTCCAGATTTGGTATCATCGATCATCGAGTATCCTCCAGATTTGGTTTCATTGTTAATGTTATACTTTTTCAAGTTGGTAGTAACACAAAAGTTACTACTGTAGATGCATCATTTTGCCCTTTAATTATTGATTTTATGAACAACCAGCGTCGCAAAATAAACCTCCCATGCATTTTGTTGAGGTTCATCGGAAATGAATTTTTAAACCGTACTTTGACTCAACTGAACCGGTCCAACGTCATTAACAAGGAACGTCACTTTGGTGTCCTCCTCCGATTTTGTTGAAACTTTTTTACGTGGAAGAGTATCAAAAACTAAGAGACAGGTATTTTTTTTATCGGTGGAAAAACGGTTTTAAGGGGTGAAACGCACCGTCAAAAATGGGGATGTTTTTCGTTTTTCGTCGATAACGTTTTCGTTCTCATCTCCAATGTATAGTACGCGAAAAAATAAAGGTTCTTGCAATTCGAATTTTTTTTATATCTCGTACCGCTAAAACGTTATTGTCCAAAAACGAAAAACATCCCCATTTTTTGAGGGTGTGTTTCACTCCTTAAAACTGTTATTCCGCCGATAAAAAAATACGTGTCTCTTAGATTTGATACTCTTCCACATAAAGAAGTTTCAACAAAATCGGAGGAGGACACCGAAGTGACGTTCCTTGTTAATGACGTTGGACCGGTTCAGTTGAGTCAAAGTACGGTTTAGAAATTCATTTCCGATGAACCTCAACAAAATGCATGCGAGGTTTATTTTGCGACGCTAGTTTTTCATAAAATCAATAATTAAAAGGCAACATGATGCATCTACACTAGTAACTTTTGTGTTACTACCAACTTGAAAAAGTATAACATTATCGATGATAATTATGAAAAAACTGTGCCAGTGAATGTTTTATACGACTCAGAATGAAATTTTGAGTCATTTATAATTATATTTATGTCACGACCCAGATAGACTGTCATGATCATCACACCGTGCATACAATTGATGAAGCAAATTTTACAGCACAATGACTATATGTCATGATGCAAAACCGTGAACTCATTTAGTATCGTGAATGTACAAAGCATTTTTATCTCAATATGTCGTTTACAAATGCATCGTCCGTTTGGAGCACGTTGAACTCACATCGCTGTACTCAAGTGTCCACAATTAATATCTCCAAATTTTACGTCATATGGAAGTCATCCAATGACTTTCTTTGATGAATTCACTGGGTTAGCACTGATAGTAGACATGCCATGCAAGCAATATGACGGCGATATGTATATTTTGTCAGTGATACATCCCACGAGCACAATATGATGGCGATATGCATGTTTCTCAGTAATACATTTGATAAGCGCAATATGACGGCGATATGCATATTTTTCAGTGATACATGCTATGAGCGCAATATGACGGCGATATGCATATTTTTAAGTGATACATTCGATGAGCGCAATATGACGGCGATACGTATATTTGTCAGTGATACAACCCATGAGCGCAATATGTCGGCGATATGCATACAAATGCAGAATGATCCAAATAGGCAGACACAAAGAAAGTATGAACAAGAATGGCTAGGTAAGTAGCGCGCTCAGCTCTCGAATTAGAAGACGTAGGTTCAAACCGTAGGTAGGTACAAACTTTAACCAGGCAGGACACGTTTTAATCCATTTATCATATAGGCAGGAACATAAATAATAAAGCTCCATATGAGCACAACATAGTTACGTCACGCCATGACACTCATATGAACTCCATATGAGCACATCATAGTTACGTCACGCCACGCCGCTAATATGAGCTCCGTATGAGCACTACAATTTCTTCACGCCGTGTCACCCATATGAACCCCATGTGCCCTCACTTATTGTTAGATATTCGCGCGCCGATTTTGCTAGTCTGATGAATTCACTGCATGCATATTTGCGTGAGAACAACTTTGCTTCATTTGGATGTATTATTGTGAATCATCATGTGCTGCAAATATGACTTCAACGGGAGCACTCATAAGGGATACAGAGCTGTGAGACTTTCTATGCCGCAGTGATGATGTACATATGATGCCAATATGAGGTACGTCCGTCTATCTGGGAAGTGTTGCCGAAATACGGCAACTTTGCGGACATTGATGTTGGCAGCAATGCTCTTCATCTCCCAGCCAAGATTCGTAATCTTTCATCAAACCTTGATGGTTCAATATTGAATATATATGGTTTACGATGGGCAAGATGGGTTTTTTGGCTCCAAATGTTTACAAACGTTTAGTTTTCATCAATTCGTTGTTAGAAATGGTTTATCGTGATGCTAAGTAGCCAAAAAAATGACATCACCCGTAGCGTGAACGTCTTGTCCGCACGTAAATGGCATACATTGAACAATTTTTTATCTCTGGTGTTTTGTGGTGAAAAAATTTCAAAAAATTCGTAGACAGTATGCTCTAGACAAAAAATATATTTGTAAAAATCAAATCCTGTGTTGTGGCTAACGCTCCAACTTCTTTGAGTGATGTTCCTAGTAAGCAGGATCGAGGTATTAAGTCGTACGTCTTCCAGAGCGAAATACTCAGAGACCTTGGTGTAGATACTTGAGTAAATCGTCTGTAAAAATCTGCAAGGGTATACGTTGGAATTCAGGCAAGAAAAAAACAAAAAGATATTTCCATTGCTTTCCAACTTTCCAACTTTCATACTCTATCAACCACGTTGGATTTCATGCACGATTCTTCGGCTCAATAAATTCATTACCGGTGCAGTTAAATTAATCCAAATTTGGCGTCACTGGAAAACGCGATTAATGTTTCTCGTGTGTTCGAAACTGCATGCGGAGAAGAGCGTAATGATCGTTCGAGTACAAAGCTCGTATGTAAATGCGAAAATCTGTCTGTTGAGTTCGAGTGTCTGGCTCGACTCGGCCCTGTTATAGTTGAATCCGAGAGCTCGTTCAATTTTAAGTTGAAGTGAAAATTCCGCATTTGGCTCGCCCGAGTTATTTCGGGACGACGAAGTATCCGCGGGGATGTTCTGCCTCTAACGATTCGATTAATATGCGTCCCGGCTCGGTGCCCGTTCTCACTTCCGCCCTCGGCGTCGAGTACCCGAAGGACTTCCGACACTTCCGGGCAAAGTAAATTTTCCGTACCCGACCACGACTGACACGTACGCCCTATAAAACCGAAGCGCACACCCCCGCCCCCCTCCCCCTCCTTGCCCTCCTTAAACACTGCAAAATCCATTCACACTCGCTTCGAAAACAATTCACTGAATAATGAAATGCCGCGATTATTTATCGGATCACGTGCAGGCTTTGCTCCTCGAGGGGATTTGTCGCAAGGCGATGTGCCCTTCGTCTTTTATACGACGCAGCCTTTTTATTAAGAGACTGTCAAACAGCTCAAAGCTCGTACAGGGAAAAGAAATCTTGACATTTTTCGCCTTGTCTTCCCCTTTGGATTTTTTCGTTGCGGCTGGTATATAATTATATTTTTCTAGATTCATACGAAGGCGACGTGGTGAATTTTAATGAGGGTTGCCGGGATTTGCCGGGGCTTGCTAAGGCTAGGACGAGCGAACAAGGCTGACAGTGAATCTGCTACGGTGATGGGGCAACCGCCCTCCTTCTTTCCGTTTTTACTGTACTGGAGAAAATTACGAGGGTTGCATTTGATTTCGACTGTGAATTTAATCATACGGAAAATGAAAAGTTTATGAAATTTTAATTACAACGAAAAAGGAGAGGGGTCAGGTAGAGAATGAGAGATTTATTTTTCCCTGGCACGCGATGGAGAAAATTCAAAAAGAATATGAATAAATATCAATATGTATGAATAAATTCAAAAGTACCATAAACATATATGCACATGTATACATAAATGCAGCTTGACGATAAACATATACTGAGAGGGAGACAGATAAAACGAGGAGGGGAGAAAAAGAAGAGATTGATTGATTGGTGGTTCAGAATATGCGTTGGTATGAACCTTTAGGTAACAAGGCACGTATGAAAAAAAATAATACAGTATAAGGCTTTTTTCACAGTGAAAAAGCTAACTATCATTTAGAAGTTATGCAACTCAAAAATCATAATTGCCATTACACAAACTGCGCACAGAAGCATACAATTATAAGCAGAAAAGTTAATAAGTCAAATAAAAAATAAAAAACAACGGTATAAATAATGTAACAATAATATCAAAATAATATCAAAATAACGTCACAAGAAATAGCGTAATGAAAAGATAGACATAGCAGGGAGAGAGAGATTATTGAGATACGTCGCTTCGAATTTTATTGCGAAGTCATTCCACGCTGAGTAACAATTTCATAAAATGGGTTTTCACTTACCAAACTCACGTTATTTCGGGAAAAAGCTCTTCTCGTGATATTGCCGTTATTTCCACGTTATCGTATAATTAAAATTGAACTATAATGCTTGTCCTTCCGAGGCGTAATTTTTTGTCTATTGTATTTTAAGCGGTCTTCTCACTTTGTACGCTAAAACGGCTATTTTCATAAATTTTTTTGATACGTTTATGGTATAGATATTGATATAAAAGTCGTTGCACTTAATAAATACACTATCGCAATACATTCAAAAACATTATTTTTTATTTATTTAAGTCACTATTTATAGACGAAAATGGTAGTTAAAAAAATGTCCTCAAAAAATTGTAGGTCTGCGCTGTTGATTAAGTCTCGGAGATGGATCATCCGAAACGAATAAATTAAACGGTTTTAGATTCATTATGTTGATCATACGATTTTTTATATATGCTAAAATAACAAAATGGCGGACATTTTTCGAAAAAAAGACGTGTTTTTCACCGTTTTTTGGCAAAAAAAAAATAGTAAATATCAAATTTAAAGAAAATCCTTGATATGCGCTATTGATATAGTTGTAAAGAATATGTGGTTAAAATTTCATGAGGATCGGTTCAGTTGTTTCGAAGATTTATACATATTTCGAAGATTTATATATATACATAGATTAAAAAAAAAATGTATTTCGAAAGTGTATTCATTAAGTGTAACTACTTTTATATCAATATCTATAATATAAACCTATCCAAAAAATAGCCTTTTTTAGCGTCTAAAGTGAGAAGATCCCTCAAGTAATGTTTTACCTATACGATTTTACTTATTTTTTAAATCTATTTTTTAAACATATTTTCTTCCCATGCTCTTCCGCACTTTTACAATTCTGTTGCAAATGTGTGAATGTTGCCCAAAGCCTGTCTTTCAAAGAATTCTTTTTCAGTAGTAAAAAGATAACTCGAAATAGACACTCGTTTATATTTCGGTCGAAAAAAGCGAACGTGTTTATAGTTACGTTGCTTCTAGGGTGTCTGACTATTCGTTTACCCGGATCCAATTCACGGTGTGACGTTACGTCGTTCATGTTCAACGTTTATATCCTGTCTCTGGGAGTCTCAAGTGTGCGCACGAAACGACGATCTTTTGGCGATTGGGAAAAAGCGAGCCCAGTTTTTGCTACCGCCCGACAAAAAGGATCTCTTTCCGTATCTTATTCGGTGAAACTGCGACGTTCGTTTGCCCGGCGCATCAAAGTCAACACGACAGCTGTGTAGCCATTGTGCCGTTTTAAAATTTTTGTATTATTCATTTTGTAGACAGAGAAAAGGATACCGCGCTTGGGTCTTTCGTTTCTATTGAAGTCACGAGCGAAAAAACGTCGAGGGATTTTTTTCCTACCATTGCGCGCTTCTGTTTCAATCGCTAGCTCGGGCCTCCCCCCGTCTGCACTTAAAACGCTTCACATTTTCGCCCGCAACATCAAAACGTCGTATGGCGTCTTTCGCGTAGTTTTTCGGGCCTGAGTACACCAGCGGAGTGTTATGACCCAAGCTGTGTGAATAGACCTCCCATTTATTTCACGATCTTTTTCTGTAGCTGCTTTTGCCTTCGGGATCGCTTCCGCGCCTATTCATCGTGGAATACGGTATGCGTAATGTATGTTTGCCTTTTCCTTTTTGAGTTTTCGTCTGTGGAAAATTTCCGTTGCATAGTTGTTCACCAACCGTTGCATCTGGTACTTGTCGATGACAAATTGAGGGCGCAATGCACCCTGAACGCGTTTTTGAATCTATTGATTCGGAAAACCTCTACGAGGCTTTATAGTTACCGGGAGGTTCCATAGTCAGAAGGAGGTTTCATAGTCAATAGTAGGTTTCAAAGTTACTAGGAAGTTCCATCGTCAACAGAAGGGTTCTATAGTTACTAGACACTAGAAGGTTCCATACACAATGGAAATATCAATAGTCAATAGGAGGTTTCATACTCACCAGGAGTTTAGATAGTTAGGTACTAGGAGGCTCCATATTCAACCGGAGTTTATATATTTGCTAAAAGAGGTGTTACATCCTAGCGAATGTCCTTTCTCTCATCTAGATTTTTTTCATCTCGGTTATTCCCAATATCCTCATTTGCCGTCAGAAACGTATTAAATTGTTTAATCTGAGAATAAGACGCGTAACAGCATTAAACGGAACTTGCGTACGTACCGCGAGCATCTTCAAATCAGAGCGATATATACACGATAGCAGCACCGCCACAGTCATTGACTTTTCCCATCACATTGGCTTTCAACAAGCACGCGATCTCAGGCAAATATTCCACGAAAAGCCGCAACTCAAAAAATCAAACAGGCACTCATTCCAAAAACTTTACGCTAGCCATCCGCATGGGGACAAAGAGAAGTCTGCATGATTCGACCCGGTAACTAGATCGGAGTATGAAAACATCCCGGCCGTCCGAATCAAACGGTCGCCGCGCTATCGCGAACGACTTAGCGCGAATTTCGACTACACACCTCATACACGTTCCGTTAACAAAGCAAAATTGCCCCTTCCACCAGCGCCATTATTTCTAAGAAGAGAAACCAAAGATTGTGTCCCACTCACTCTAAAAATTCTCATGCGAACCAAGAAGGGTCAGTGTGCAAAAGGTCGAAGCAGTCTCCCGTCAACTACCATCGACTCAAGTTCTTCTATCAAGTCTCACTCCTCATATCAAGTCGTAATTCAGAAGCCTACGAATATTTCCAATCAACTTCCATACGAACAGTCTTCATTTTTTGACCCACAAAAGCTTTATTTTACACTTGTATAATTTCTATCATCGGTCCGTTCATATTTACATCCACGCGTAGGGCCCGTCGTAGTAAACACATCGATTATAAACACGACCAGCGTAAAATCCTGTGAGCGTCTTACCTGCCATTGTACCAGCGAGCGCGCCAGGCCAAGAGCGAAGGCCCCTGTAACGCGAGCGACAACAAACATCCACGCAAGCGAGTGAGCGAGCGACCGAGTGTCAACCACGACCAGTGTAAGCTAACTTTACCTTTTCTTTTTGTATCATTCATCGTAGGCCTGATCGCTTCAAACCGCCTAATAATCTTATAATAAATAGCATAGTATCAATGTTACACCAAGTCTGTCGAGTCCCTCAATACCGAAATATCGTGTCAATTCCTTAATTCTACTCTTTTCCACGCACTACCCCTTTTTACCCACATCCTGTGCTATTGCGCTAGGCGTAGGCAACAAAGAGGGAAACGAAAACATTATGCTCTCTTCCTTTCCGGATGTGACAGAGGTTTCATAGTTAACCGGAGCTTAGATAGTAACTAGGAGGATTCATAGTCAACAGGAATTTCGATTGTTGCTAGGAGGTTTCATCGTCAACAGGAGTTTAGATAGTTACTAGGAGGTTTCATAGTCAACAGGAGTTTACATAGTTACCAGAAGGTTTTATAGTCATTAGGAAGTTTCATAGTCAACAGGAAGGGTTCCAAAATCCCTAGAACACTAAAAGGTTTCATTGTTAATAGGAAGTTCCTTACTCACTAGGAGGGTTCATAGTCAACGTGAATTTAGATAGTTGCTAGCAGGTTCCATAGTCAACGGGAGTTTACATAGTTACTAGAACTTACAAAGTCACTACAACACTAGAATGTTTCAGAGTCAATAGGAAGTTCCATAGTCACTAAGAGGTTTCATAGTCAACAGGAATTTAGACAGTTGCTAGGAGGTTCCATAGTCAACAACAGTTAAGCAAGTTACTAGGAGGTTCTATAGTCAACAGGAGTTTACATACTTGCAGATTTCATAGTCATTAGGAAGTTTCGTAGTCAACAGAAGGGTTCCATAGTCACTAGAACACTAGAAGCTTTCATAGTCAATAGGAGTTTAGATATTTACTAGGAGGTTTCATAGTGAACAGGAGTTTACATAGTTGCTATTAGGTTTCATAGTTAATGGAAATTTAGATAGTTACTAGGAGGTTTCGTAGTCAACAAGAGTTTACATAGTTGCTAGGAGGGTTCATAGTCAATAGGAGCGTAGATGGTTACTAGAAAAATTCACTGTGAACCGGAGTTTAGATAGGAACCTGCCAGGTTCCATAGTCAACAGGCGTTTAGATAGTTATTAGCACGTTTTATGGTCACTATGAGATTCCATGATCACTAGGAACCCTCTTAACGTCGTCATGTTCGTCTATTCGTCTGTCACATGAGAGTACTCATCTCTTTTGTTCTTCTAACCATTTGGCGAAAACTCTCCAATGGTTTACCAAAAAACCATTCAATGAGTACTTTCTACTAAATTTATTGCGGTCACTATAAAATCATTAGCTGCCGGAAAAAAATGGGAAAGACAGTTTTCAATTTGCCCACGTTCCATCTACGATATCTTCGACACTTCGGAAAGTCCTACATGTCGTGCACATTGATGATGGGTGATTGCAAAATACTGTTATTCAACAAACAATCAATTGGCAAATAGTTTAAAAGTAATTTGGTTTTTCCCCTATTAAAATGTTGTGCTTAACGAGCTGGTCAATCCATGATCCGGCATAGTTTCACGGAAGACTGCCTCTGTCTCGGGTTCCCTTAGTGTGGAAACGTTTCGTTGAAACGCGAGTTCACGGAATTGACAGTGATACATCAATACGAACTATGCGTATTCCACATATCTTGCAAAGGTAATGGATTTCACGCTACATCCCGGATTCCGTTGAAGGCCGATATGAGAAGGAGGAGAGGCTCATGGTAAGTTGGATGGGAGAGTTTCATGGCCGTTGGACTGTGGCCGGACTCGCGTCTTTGCAATCTACCCGGCCAGATATACAGCACATGGATTCCTCGGCAAGGTGGTCCAGTGTCGTGTGCGACGAACTACGCGGATTAGCTCGTATTCGAATAGAGGCGAAGAGGGTTGGGAGTGCATAGTTGGACTCGGAGTCTAGTTACACTGCGTCGGGACTTTATTTCAATATGCTGCTGTCTGACCACTTTAGCGGAGCCAAGGCTTTCAGTATCGAGTGATGCGGGCTGCGAAAGGAGAGATGCCCGAAACTCCGAAATGGAAGGCTGATCAAGCTGAACTACACGTGCTAAACTTTCCTGGAATATCGCACGATTTAGGTACGTGCATTCGGAACTATAGCTTTTCTTCGAGCTTCGACGATCCCGTGCCGTTGGCCATATGTATATGAGGGTAGCCTGTGGGGTAGCCCGAGTGCACGAAGACTTCGGTTTCTTCCATCGCCATGTTTATCCTTCTATTCTGCATTCCCCCCCCCCCCCCCCCCTAGTTTTCACCCTATGGACTTTGGACTCTAACGATCCCTATCACTTCTAGCCCACACTTGTCACTTCACTATTTCCGGTTGTCTGAAGACTCCTCTGAGTGCAGCCCACACTCAATCGTTGTCCAATGGACTACCGTATCGAATTTGCACGAGAGCACAGGTAAACTGCGGAAAATCTTTGCCAATACAGGTGGCTGTATTTCAACTCAGATACGTTCACCAGAAGGTAGTTGGTGCGCAAACCATTGCACGGCTGAGTGATCCTCATCCAAGTATTGGCCCAGGCCAGCGCTGCTTGGCCCGTAAGATTGGTGAAGCCGAGTTTCAGCAATTACCAACCCCTTGACTTGATCCGGAGTTGGTCTCATCAACCTGACGACCCGTTCTACTCGGGTCGCAGAGTACACAGCCTGTTATGATATCAGAATGTCTGCCTGTCGTCAATGTGGTCCGCAACTGATATTCCTTTGGGGTCCCCAGCTGCGCTCGGTTTAGCAACGCGGTATCTCTCTCGTAACATTCATTACTGCCGCGTATTCTATCCTATCTCGGACTCTGCCCGAATGCAAGAACGAACTCCATTTTCGACATGCCGCGTTGGACACCTCCACAATAGATCCGTGGTCCGAAATACCCGAGCGATTTTGCCAATCGTTCGGCAACCTCGCCGGTTGGCAGGAAACAATGCACGATCCTGCAACGCTCATCTAACATTGTTCCGGTTGGAAAAGTTGATCCATTCAAAAGTGGAAGCACAGAAATGTTCTATTTTTGTCGGCTCGGCGCGATAATTTGGGCGACAATTCATTCGTGCACGAACAGCAAAGCGCCCAAGCTATCATCGTAAAGCCAGCAGCTTGCTTCCCACAATGATAACAACTGGACACGTAGGACTTTTAGTAGTTGCACGTGCGTATCTCTAAGGAAGATTCACTTGAATATATAGCAAATCGTAATACTTCTTTTACGACTCTTACGACCGGAATGACGTGAGTTATGACGCGATCATGAAGTCTGTATCATTGGAACATCGCCGGATTTTGAAAAATGGTTTCTAGAATAGCATCCATTCAACTGCTGTTCTAGTGACAGGTCGATTTGACCGATGAACTCAAATTTGTCCGACTACGTGTACATTTGTCAGGCTAGAAGGTCCATTTGTCATTCTCTGCTCGAGTGGACTGGCCGAGATGCTGCCCGATGCAAGGCCATTGGTCGTCGTGAATTTTCTAGTTTCATTCATCCCCAGCCCTTGCTCACCTCAAGAATTCGAATTTTATCAAGAGGTTCGATCTGATCGAGTTCGGATTGAGAAATTCGTGATCAACGGACACAAAACAACCAAAATCTTAGTGATTTTTGGTGAACGGAAAGCGGATCACCATCATCCTTTTAACTGAAGGTGCTTCATGCTTTGAAACGATTAGCTGTAGGTTGCAAGGGCCCATTCCCTATTTGGGCCGAAGACTTTCCTCATATACAGGTTGCTTAGTTTCTCCAGTTTACTTGTCTTGTCCTGTTTGGGTTTAACACTTGTTCTGTGCAGTGGGCAATCTGCTTTTCTGGAAATTATCGGTCTTCATAGGTCTGTCACTTTCGCAATGTTTTCAACACCGACCCGGTGTATATTCTAGAATTACCCACAATTTTCGAGGTGGCTTCGGAACCATTGAGCTTGCAGAAAAAAAAACATTTGGAAAAATCCACTGAAGTCAGCTGAAATCGAACGCGGGACGTTTGGAACGTCAGTCCGGGCATCAACCCCGCTGTTGTCTCTGTCACCTAAACAAATCGACAATTCAGCGACGCCGTCGTAAAGCGAAAAGATCGGAGTTGAGTTTCCGATTACAAATGACTCGGTGATGGTCGTCCGGTGGTCACCCTCCTTGGTAGGATGTAGCAGCGTCTCTTGGAGCGGCAGTTGTGCTTGATCAGGGTTTGTTTTAGGACCAGTTTTAGGACATATTAGCTCACCGTGTGATCACAATGGTGATGTGTGTGTGCGTGGTTTTTATGCGGCGCACATAGTGCCTCGTGAAAAATCGTCCTGGAACGAGGTCACGTCGTGGCGACGAGTAAATTTTACAGGCGAGGGCCCAGTATGGCGAACACAAAAGATAAGAGCAGTTGGCGAAATGGAAAAGGTGATGGTGGTATAGGACGAGAAGGGTTGCGCGAGGAAAGCAGAAAGCCAGTTTGCCCATCCGCGAGAACGACGTAAATGCTATGAGAAGAAGAAGCTGCGGGGGGGAACGAGAGGGAAAGGTCGTGATATGTGAACCTTTTACTTCGGTGGCGCCCACCGCCACGCCTCTTCTTCCGCAGCTGTTTTTTTCTTCCCTCTTTCTCTCCTCTTTCGACCCTTTTTTCGCTTCGCTTTTACCTCGTCTCAGGCACGCTTTTCCGAGGGATGAGGGCGGAAGAAACTCGGGGAAAAGGATTCGGAATCCCCGGAATCTCTCGTCCTTGCTTCCCTCAGATTCCGCGATCTCGCCGACTAACCTTTGCTTGCCCTCCTCTGACTTAACGCTACTTTACGAGCTCCCCTTCAACACGTCTCTTTGTCTCTGTCTCTGCCTGTCTCTCCCTCGATTTTTCTCCCTCCATCTCTCTCCTTCTAATTGTGTGGTCTGCGGCCACGTCTCTCGCCTCATGCCCTTCTCATGGACGTTACCAATTACGTTTTTTTTTCTCGAGGACCTCGAGTGAGCCTCCGACTTGAAGCGAATAGTCGCTTTTTGTAATAAGACATTCATGGGGTATTTTGAATCTCGGCATCCTTGAGCAACGTTCGAACATCCTTAAGGGGTCTTCTCATTTTAGACGTTGAAAAAAGGTTATTTTCATGCATTTGTTTGATAGGTTTATATTATAGATACTGATACAAAAGTTGTTGCACTTAATAAATGCACTTTCGAAATACATTAAACGTTTTTTAAAAATGTATTTATGTAACCCAAACAAACTTTAAATGCGTTTCTCTCGAAACAACTTTTTTCGACGGCTTGTTGGTAAAATCTTCGAAACTACTGAACCGATTCTTATGACATTTTAACCACATATTCTTTACAACTATAGCTATAGCGCATATCAAGGATTTTTTTAAATTTTAATGTTCACTATTTTTTGCCCAAAAACGGTGAAAAACATGTTTTTTTTTTCGAAAAATGTCCGCCGTTTTGTTATTTTTGCATATATCGAAAATCGTATGATCTGCGCTACAGCCATTAACATACTGAATCTAAAACCTTTGATGTTTGATGTTTTCGTTCCGGATTATCCATTTCAGAGATTTCATCAACAGCACAGACCTACCATGTTTTTAGGACATTTTTTTAACTACCATTTTCGTCTATGAATAGTGACTTAAACAAATATTTTTTTTTAAATGTATTTCGAAAGTATATTTATTAAGGGGCAAGGCCACTGTAGCGGGAAAAAAATAAGTACATTTTGGGAATTTTTTTAGCGGGACAATGGAATAAATCAAAATTCTGAAAAAGGTCCTTTATTGCACATATCATAAACTGTATAAACTTTTTTTTAAAGTACTATAAAACAAAATGGCGGCTGCACAGCTTTTCTTCGACGACGCCTTTTTTTTCATAGGCGCGCAGCCGGACCAACGGCACCTGCAATGTTTAATTTACAGTGCATGCCTTTTTTTCGATTATACATGTGAATAGCTCCAGAAGTACGTAGGATTTTTTTGATATATCGATTTTTGCAAAAAACAGCGCGTTTTTTAAATAAAAGTTCAAAATTCTCAAAAAAACATCGTCCGAAAATTGTTTATAAACAAAAAACTATGTAATATATCGAGAAAATCCTACGTACTTCTATGCAGAATATAATTGTGAATGAACAGTTAAAATTTTAAGTAAATCGGTCAAGATTTGTTCCAGTTATGAGTCCGGCCGACTTGAAAAATGTAGTTTCGAGAAAAACACGTTAAAATATTTCGGTACGGATTGCATCGAACTGAGAGCGGCAGCGCCAAAATTCAAAATATAAGTATTTATATATTTTTCCCACCTTAATCCTTTCAGTATGTAATTTTCAAGATATTAAGGCATCTTTTAAGAAAACAAAAAAATCGATTTTTTTTATTTCTACAGTAGCCTTCCTCCTCAAGGGTAACAACTTTTATATCAATACCTATAATATAAACCTACCAAAAAATTCATGAAAATGACTTTTTTTAGCGTCTAAAGACCTCTTAACGCATTCATGGAGTTTTCCATTCCAATTCTTCAAATTGGCACTTGCATCAAAATGTTGTGTCTTTGGATTGGAATTTCGGCTAACCTATGATGTCCATTTCAATTCGTCTTTTCCCTTCTCGTAACATCATGCAGGAAGTGTTTTAATTAATTTTAACAAATCGACTCGAGGTTTGACAGCTGACAGCTCAGCAGGCACATGCTATTTTCCTTGCATCCTTCACCAATCTTACGATCCGGCACTTCTTACCCGTCCCGTATGAAAGAAAAACAAAATCTAATAGCGAACAGTTAAACAAATAATAATATTCCACTGGACCAATCTGAACATTCCAACCTTGCACATCTCACCCTCATTATTTTCCCTCGTTCCCGAACTTGCCTCATCGGCAAAGCCCGCCTTGGAAAAACAAACTCGCTCGCAGCCGGAAATCCCAATCGCGCTAAAATAACGCCCTAGGAATATGCGCGTTTCCTCCTCGATTTCCCTCTTTCTCCTTTTCATTAAAAATAAAATCACGTATGCAGAGAGGCTATCCACGACGTTTGCAAATATCCGGGCTTTACTATTTTTTTCTGCATTCTTCACAATCAACTGCTTATCAATGATATTAACATCGGATGACCGGTGCAGAAGAATAAAAACATTTCGTCGGAGGCCACACGGCTGCGGTCCTTGTTGCCGGAAAAGCCAGCCGAATGGAAAGAGCTTTTGGGGGCGGGGAGGGCAAGAAAATCTGGAACGTCGACGGTGGTGAATTAATGAAATGCAGATTGCATTTAAGCGCGCCCAACCATCCGTGGGCGCTTACCCCGATGAGGGATCTTCCGTCTCCGTTGGTATACGAGTACGTTCTCCTGGCTCGTCGTCGTTTCTTCCGCCTCGGACGTTCCTCTATCCCGATATACATATATATATACAGCTATCACGCGAAGGACCTTTCTAGAATTTAATTAGCGCATCTAGAACGAGAATATTCACGTGGACTCGACGAGGCGCGAGAACCCCGCACCCGCCACACAGGAAACAGCCCCTTGCTGTCCTCTCGATTCTCAACCTCCGAAACTCCTTTTCTCATTCTCCGATTCTCCACAATTCTCGTTGAAGTTTTTAATGAAGAAATGGTAAACCCTTACGTGCGTGATCCTCTTCGTTACTGGTGTTTTGTCTTCTCTCTCTCTCTCTCTCTCTCTCTCTCTCTCTCTCTCTCTCTCTCTCTCTCTCTCTCTCTCACTCACTCACTCTCTATTTTCTCTCTCTCACTGAACATTGGCGTCTCCTGCCAGTTCGAGAGGCCCCGGAGTTGTAGATTAAATTCTGTCAGGCGTGAATCGCCATGTCTGAACTAGCTGCACCCTCGACAAGTATTTTCGCGAAATATAATGAATCGAGGGGTGCAGAGCAGCAAGAGAGAGAGAGAGAGAGAGAGAGAGAGAGAGAGGCCGGGGGGGGGGGTATTAGCTGCGCTGGGGCAGAGCCCCCGAAGAGCACCACGCAAACGTCAGAGAGAAAGAGAGAGTGAAAGCAGAAACATGCAGGTGAGAAATTGAACGCGAAAGAATGTCCGGGTCCCTTGGCGCTATTGCGACTTCCCGTTCGATCCTACGAGTCCGTGAATTAGCAAAATTTTCACGGGGAAGCTTCCAGTCTCTGTGACAAACCGAAGAGTACCAGTTTTTTTCGTTATGGGATCTCCAATACGCGTGCACCGCTATATATACGCGAAAACTTATCCACCGCACGTTGTTACATTCACGACCATTACTCTTTCGAATCGAACGAGACGATGCGCCGCCTTCCCCATTCGAACTTTATTCTCTGAAACTTCATCGTCATACCACCTCCAAAGTCCTTGCAATTAGTGTAGCAGGAGCAGAAGCTCGATCTCGGGCAAACTGGTGGCCAAAGCCAGTCGCCCTATACGCCGTGTGAACTTTCTCTACTCTACCGGGTGGTCCGGGAAGTTGCGTCGTACAGAAGGGTCCAGCGAATGGGGAGTTTTTCGTCGGTGGAGTTGCTTCCAACATACAAAGGTCACCATTGTTTTTACATGGAATGCTCTCGTGGCTAACACCTGATAGCGGCGGTTGAGACAAATACAATGACCTACTACAACACAACGCCATTCACGATCACTAAAGTCGCTTTCGTTTGTAAAAGGTCACTAAGTTCCAAGTTAGACGTGCCTTGTTACCAACGTTCGTCGATTCGAACACCTTTTATAAAGGAAAGCAACTTTGATGACCTTGAATGACCTTGTGTCGTAAGTCGTTGTGTTCGTCTCAAGATATTGAAGGTGCTGATTGGACCATCTGGTATACATTTGGAAGTGCAATTTTGAAGACATTCGTCGTCGAGAACTGTCCTTGTAGTAGCCAATTGTTTATATTCGTGGAAAGATCATTTGAAATATGGTTCAAATAAAAAACAAAGGTTAAAAAAAAATGCCAGGAATCTTTGCGTTCCCAAAATCAAGGATTCTTTTAAACTTTAAGGACCCTTCTTGAAACAGCCAGATAGGCCGATGGCCAACATCGCATACGTCTGACGGGCTCAAAATATAATCTCCCTCTTACATGTATGTACCCATATATATATACATATATATGTGTGTGTGCGCGCGTGTGTGTGTGTACCTAGTATAGAATTCGAATGAGAAGTTTACGGCGTACGTGGAGTAAGGGTTGAACGTTATATAGTTGGGTCGAAAGGAGTTGCAAAGTTTGGCCCAGCCAGACCGTCGACCGAACTCCCGATACCGCAAAATCCGAATTAATTAGGTTAATGGATAATGGGAAAACGTGGTTTCGTCGGTTGACGCTTTATTATTGGACGTATCCGTTCTCTTCGAAGCCCGACTTCGTACCTTGCTCTTTCGTGCGTCCCTTCCTCATTTTCGTAGCAGGAGAAGACTGGAAGAGAGTGAGGGGAGGAGAGGAAGGTTTCACCTCTCGGAGCCGGCTTCTCTATTAAGCTATCAAGCTCTTCCGGTCTACCAGCCGTTACTCATTCTCTTTATACGCTCCAAAAAGTTTTCTTGATCCCAAAACCCAAAAGGCGCGCAGCCCTACGATCAATTGTAGTGCTTAGGGTCGCGCGGTATCGAATTCGCTGCGACTGCCTACGGACTCTATATGAAAAACTTTTTTTCAAACTTTAAAAAAGTAAAAAAAAGTACGCCGAGTAATAAAAAATCCCCGGAAACCGTTGTTTCTCTTGCCTTTTGAGAAAAATTCTGGATTAACTTAAAGATGACATTTTTTTGGTTTATTTCTCAGGATGGCTTTGTAATATTTTTAACATTAATTATTCGCTGAGACTAAAGCCTATATCTGGTATGGGATTTTTTTTAACCTTTTAGAAGTTACAAAAGAATGACAAGTAATAAAAAATTCCCGCGAAAACATTGTCTGTTTTACCTTCTCAAAAAATTCTGGTTTACCTTAAAAATAATTATAAAAAAATAAACAAAAACGATGGTTTTATTATACTTTTTTTCTATTCGCTGAGACGCAAACGCATATACATCCGGTATACGGATTTTTTTTTTTTTTTTGAAAAGTTAAAAAAACGCCGAATAAAGCATCCCGAAAAAATGGTTCCTTTAACTTCTACGAAAAATTCTGGTTTACTTCAAAGATAATTATTTTTTGTTTCAATCCAAACGATGGTTGTATTATAATTTTGCCATTAATTATTCGCTGAGACTAAATCCTACAAGCGGTAAAGGAAATCCTTTTTTTTTACTTTGCAAAAGTTAAAAAGAACGCCAAATAAAAAAAATCCGAAGACATTGTTTCTATTACCTTCTAAAAATGCTGGTTTACCTTAAAAATAATTATTTTTGGTCTTAATTCAAACGATGGTTTTATTATATTTTTGCCATTAATGATTCGCTGAGACTAAAGCCTAAATCCGTCATATGGGAATCTTAACTTTTTCGTTAAACATCTAAAAAGTTTATCAAAAAAACGTCAAATAAAAAATCCCGAAAACACTGTTCGTTTCACCTAAAAAATTGTTGTGTTTCAATTCCAACAACGGTTTTATTAAATTTTTTTTATTGATCATCCGCTGAGACTCGTGCCTCCATCCGGTACATGGAAATACAGAACGAGCTCCGTGAATCCACCTTGGGAGAAAAAAGCCTCGAGCTCAATCAGCAATGTGGATATAAATGGTTGAAGGCACTTCGTGCGCGCGGGCCGAGATTACGGATTTCACGTAGGAAATTCGTTAAGCGGTGCCGCATTCAATGCAGACACCATTATCCCTCGGTATTAATGGCGATAATTTTCACCCCCTACCCCTGGACCTTCCCTATGTGACGGAGAATTATTCTTGGTACTCGATAACGGAGAACGGAGCGTGACGAAGCGCTCAACGGAGCTCTTTCGGCGAATCTGAAAATCAAATTACCCCCTTTCCAACCTCCCCCCTCCCCCCCCCCCGTAGTCGAGCATATTAAATCGTGTACCGAGATTCGCCGCTGCGTGTTACGTATTCGATGGGTGAAGCTTGTAGGGGGGCTTCGCGGTGGCGCGGAACTTGAGGTGTATGCAAACGTGTGCGCTGTTCTCGAGACGGTAACTTTTGCCGTGGTAATTCGTGGCACCCCACCCATACGTGCAACGCTATCAGCATTGTCTGCAATAGTTGCGCGCACGACACACACACACACACACACACACCGCTGTGGATTAATATGAAGGCGAGGCTCCGATTTGCGGAGGTTTCAGCGATTGGAATTCAAGCTGGTAGTTGGCAACATGTAGCGAATCCTGGCCCTGTAATGTCGAGTGTAGGGAGAGAGAAAGAGATAGATAAGTGCCAATGGCTGATACCCAATCATTCCCTCGTCATGCTCATGGCTGCAGCCATTGTCGCCCATTGGAAGGGCGAAGGCACCCTGAATAGGGCATTGGAGGGTAAGCCGGCTCTTCGACCGGGACGTCCAACTGGGTCCTGGTAGCTTCGTCATTATTGCTATATCGTTTCTGGGTGGGCACTCAAGGGCTTGGCAAAAGGGTGATCCGAGTGAACAGTGCGCGGGTCTCCAACCTGCGTATATCTGTGTCTCTCCTTCCGCGTGTGCAAGAGAGACCAACGAGGTTCGTGAGCGGGACAGAGAAGACGCTGGTGATTCCCTTGCCAGCTGCTAGGGTCCCGATATGCACTGTATTAACGGCATAATATGCCGCACCACGCTCGCTCTCCACTCCCGCACCTAGCCATATTCAACATGTCCCGGGCTCCAAGCTCTCGCCGCCTGCCCGGGCTTTCTCCATTGCCCCACCCTCTCCATCTGCTTACCCTTATTCCTGAAAACTCCCGCGTCCTCCTGCTGCTCCCAACTCTCGGTGATGCTTGCCACTCGCCGTCATCTCGATCCTCCATTTCTCCACCTTCTCATCTCCGGGGACACCGACGCGAGCCCTTCGTCTTTTCACATTATATGACATCGTTTGAATCTCATCCTGATGCGCACTCTTCTTACACCAGGCGCGGAGTCGTTGCCAGTCTGGAATATTTGAAAGTTCATTTTCTGATATTTCTCACCAGTACTGCCTGGTACGATCATATTAATGCATGTGAGAAGATATCTGTGGATATATTTTTGTATGTAGGTGCGTCGGAGGGTGTCTGTGTATTATGCGTAATGGTATTAGGTCTATCCAACCCTCTGAGCTCGGGAAGAAAGTGAACTTGGGAAATCGGGGAGAACGAAAGGTGCAATTATAGGGGATGTACTCTGAAACCTTAGAACCCAAACGTACCCTCCTTTCATTAAACACTTTCGCTTTATAGCGAGTGGTATAGTGACAATTAACATCGTTCTTATATTTGAAACCATCAGTGTCAGAAAGAGAAATTTGCCTAAGAGGAGTTGCATCGTACAGATGAAGTTATCAGATGATGATAACGATTTTTTTGTAGGGTGATTTGCTTCCAAGACACGAAGGTCACCTTTGTTTTGTTAAATGGAATGCTGTACTTTTATGTCTAGCATCTGATAGAGGCTGTTGAGATGAACATAATGGCGTATAAGACAAGGTTATTCAAGGACATTAGAGTCGCTTTCGTTTATAAAAGGCGTTCACAGTGATGACCGTCGGTATCAAGGATTTCTATCGCCGATTCGATCGCGCGTCTTTTGAAGTTCAAACACATTTTCTAACTAAACTTTAATTATCTTGAATGACCTTGTGTTGTAAGTCATTGTATTCGTTTTAACAGTCGCTATTAGATAGTCGACACAAACACACAGCTGCCCATGTAAACAAAACCAAGATGACCTCCATACCATGGAAGCAACTCCATCTACAAAAAAATCGTCATCACCATCTGGCGTCTGCTTCTGTATACTGCAGCTTCTATCAGACGCATTTTTTTCTAGCACCAACAGTTTCATGCGTAGAATCTCTTCGTATTGATATTCCATCGTGTTCACCGTCTATTGGAACAGATTTGTTTTTCTCGAGTAGGGGATGCCGTCCAATATTGGTCAGTCTTCATGCAATCATGGCAGTGAGTGTCAATAATTTCTTGTATCTTTGATATTGATTTTCACAATAGCCTGCGACACTGTAGAGGTTGGTATAATTCAATTTCCATTTATCGGATCCGTCTGATTCGGTTATGGTCTTTCTAAAAGAGTCCACAATTTGGAAAGAAAAGTGAAGTACTGGTGGAACAATATTCAATCGGCCCCGGAAGGTTAGAAATATTTCGAAAAAAATATTGCGAAACCCTGGCCTGAAAACAACCTTTTAGCTGACGAAGCCAATACGTAGATGCACCGCTAGATCGAATGAAATGGAAGGTCGATTTGTAGGTTGGGTAACTAGAGGCTGAAAAAGGGCCACTTCTCGGAAGCAAAAGTGGATATGTATGAATACTGCATACACGACCAGGTATGTATAAGCCTTCAGTATTTACCGTACCTACAACTTCCACGGAGCCCCCCGTCCATACATATACATATCCCTCGATACACGAGTGGTACAGCTCAATTCACTATATATTGATTTCGCTCAGCAAAGTGGTGCGTAAATATTCATGATACTGCTAGAAGGATCAAGTGCATCGATACCTTGCACTTCGTTGTGGCGTGGAGTAGAGCTGCCTTACCTACTGCTGTTCACGTTTATGAAGGTGTATGTACATATATGTATGTTACCATACAAACCAGCAATATAGGCAAGTGCCCAACAGCACTTCCCGGAAACATCTTAGAGGTACTTGGAGTAGCAGTCTTCAAGCAAAGATGTATCCACTGCAGAAACCCATGGACCGTTCAACCTTACCGCAACATATTGTCCGTACAATTTCTCATTGATGGAACACGGTTTCCCTTCACCTTTAATATCGTCGTCGTCTTTTTTGAGCAACCTAAAATGCAAGTGTAAAAAAAACACTATGTGTTTGGTCATTTAGGCATTCCGTGGGTAATAGACGTTGAATTGTCTAACAGTATGGATAGAGTCCTGAGCGCAATGGTACTGTTGATAAACTTGGTACATGACTTCAGACAACGACTAGGTAATCTAACAACCCTGCAGATTGTTCAAAAAAGTTTCGTCGCTACGAGGGGTTCAGCATATCGTGGTAAACGACACGAAGGAAAAAGCTCTCGAGGAACTTTCTTCATTGACCCGCAGGGTTAACCCTCGCAGCCATTTCGCCATGAGGCTTGCGCTCGATCGTTCAGATCTTATATACCTATACAATAGCCATGGTACACAGGAGTGAGGTAGTTGGCACCGGATGTCCCATGTGCCACACTCCACGACTCCAGTGATCCTCTGTAGAGGACGATCGTTCGCTCCACAAAAGAGCCACCCTCTTCTCGAGTCCTGAAACTAATCTTCTTCATGACGGAGTAAGTACCGTGGGATCTGGAGGACGTTCCGAAGCAGGATAAAACGATGCCATGACCGGAAGCAGTTGCGGCAGTATGGGAGCGCAAGCAGCGCCATCGTCTTCTTAGGATCTTCGCTTCCATGCCGACACACATACACACCCACACACACCTATACATCCAGCATCCACTTCGTGCTCGACGTCTTCACTTGGAGAACTCAACGAAAATCGACTGCTGGCGTCCCTTGGGAGTTTTTCCTGATCGTTCCTCGCCAAATCGCGTCGACGTTGCGAACCTTGCTCAAACGGTTCCAACTTCGGGAAGTTCCAACTGACGCTAAAAAAATCCTTCGGTTTCTCCGACAACCCTGGAATCTTCGATTTTTACGCTGTCGCGCGATGGAAATTCCGGTGATGGTAAAGATACCCAACAACCTGCGGAAGAAAAATGATAGGTGCTCGTAACGAACAGGAGCTAATCAATGAATCATCGATGTGGAGAGAGAAATGAGAGCTAACGGAAAATTATCTATGTAGGTGTTCGAAACGCCTACTTATTGTGTATAAGCATTGTGGCCAGGTCCAAAAATGAACGTTCGTCGTTTACCACTTATTTTCAACGTACTTCGGGTGAAGATGGTGACCAGCGCACTCGAGGGTTGAAAACGATTAAGGACCAGCGAATGATAGCGTGAAAGTAACACACAAATACACCTACATGACAGCAGCACTCATACGTACATGACAGCAACACACACACACCTACATAACAGCAACACACACACCTACATAACAGCAACACACACATCTACATAACAGCAACACACACGCCTACATAACGTACTCCGGGTGAAGATGGTGACCAGCACACTCGAGGGTTGAAAACGATTAAGGACCAGCGAATGATAGCGTGAAAGTAACACACACAAACACCTATATGACAGCAACACACACACCTACATACCAGCAACACACACACACACTACATAACAGTGACACACACACCTACATAACAGCAACACACACACACTACATAACAGCGACACACACACCTACATAACAGCAACACATGCAATGGGTATACATAGGAAGGCGGGAAATTGCGAGCTCCAAAGTAGAAGCGAAAAGGGTGGCGAGGGCTTTCCGTTTAATAAGAAAGCACCGACGAGGATGCTGAAAATCGACCGTAAACGCTCCTACGTGGCCACCATTACGAGAATGGTGTGTGCGGTTGGTGCTTCCGATGTTGGGACTTCTTTCTCGGCACGGCGAGTTCGCGTGCGGACCATCGGCCGTTTACCTCGCGTTCTTCGGGACATAATATCCCGCTCGGAGTTCGGTGGTAGGCAAGCGGAAGACGAGTGTCTGAGAGAAAGGGAGGAAAGGTAACCAAGGTTTACCGTTTTCATGGCACTCGAGAAGTAAATCGTTTTCGTGGAATGGTCGCGCGCGCGGGTGCGCACTTGGCTCCGTGAATCGCCGCACGTTCACGACGTACACCTATAGCCGAAGGTATACGGTATCTCCGATACCCACTCCTGTATGGTGCACCTCTATACGCTTCGACCCATATATACTCACCCACCTTACCTAGAGTGTCGACCAGCCCAGTCTCTCGTTACTACCCATAAAGTTCGTCAACCTTCCGAGTGTACAAGTGTGCTCACACGTGCTCAGCTACTCTCGTCTGAGCAACCATTTGTATCCACGCACACCCTTGTGCAAGATGAAGGGGTACCCACATGATACAAGTGTATGCACAACGAGAGCAACATTGGGCAACTTGTGTTCCATGCGGAATATGCAGGCTGATAT
This sequence comes from Ophion slaviceki, assembly GCA_944452715.1. Classification (NCBI taxonomy): domain Eukaryota; kingdom Metazoa; phylum Arthropoda; class Insecta; order Hymenoptera; family Ichneumonidae; genus Ophion; species Ophion slaviceki. The sequence continues at coordinate 6,856,207 of OX101786.1, read as the reverse complement.
TCCGCTGAACCGACGGGTAATCACCAGGTACTGCTAACCCGACTGTCTTCAAACGGGGGTGGTCAGAATGCGCTGCAATTCATTTTAGGCGCGTTCTTCCAGTTCCAATCAACTACCCCTGATGATGCGAAGCTGGCATTCGTGCCACTGACTTGGTCATCAGATTCAGATGACTGACCAAATCTACCGCTGCCTTGGGATGATAGGGTCAGAGGAAGGTTCGTTTACCAGTTGCTTCGTTAGCATTAGAAAGTAGGAAGACATTCCTAAAAGTACCGATAACTACTGGAGCACTTCTGATGGAGGAGATACTCGCTGCGGATACGAGCGGCAGTTTGATGGTTTTTGGAACTTTTGGGCGAGTCGTAAAATGTGGCAGGTCCTTTGAATACGCGGATGGGCCAGCCAGGAGAGAAACCTTGCAATCCGAATAAACTGCCAGGTAGAGGGTTCCTATACCATAGTCATGTCGTATCGTAACGATGGAAGGACATTTGGATTGTGCAACCAACTGGGCAATTCCGAGTTCAGGGCTCATCGTCGAGGTAGAACGAAGCTTACGTGTAGGTCGTAGTTAGGTTATGGTACGTGAATGTCGTACAAAATGAACTGGACCATTCGGCGGTTCTCAATGTCCATAGAAGTAGAAACGAGCGAATGTAACTGCAGGTTGGCAAAGAAGAGATGAAAAAAGAAGTAGTATAGGGAATAAAGACGAACTGGAAATAAGTGAGTGTGGAACGTGGCGATTATCCGTTCTCCTATTGTTGCCTCTTTCAGCTTCGAACATCGAAACGAGCCATTAGGTAACCTGCACCCTTGTCGCCATCCTGTTTTTTCGCTTTGGGTTGAAGGACTTTTTAATACATTTTGAATAAATCATTGTTTAAGGGGTTAGGTCACTCTAGAGGCCGAAAAATAGGCTTTCTGGGGATTTTTTCTTTCAGAAAAACTACAAAATAAATCGAGATTACAAAAAAGGATGTTTATCATACATATCGGTGACTGTATACAATAATTTTTTTGAAGCGATTAATTTCAAAATTACGGCTGTGCAGCGTTTATCTCAAAACTGCATTTTGTAAAGTTGGCCGGAAACATAACTCAGGCAATTTTCAACCGATTCACTTGTAATGTTGAATATATCTCGATAAATACATTGTCTATGGAAGCACGTAGGATTTTTTTATATTGCATATTTCTTTTGTTATTAACAATTATCTGACGATTTTTTAGGCAAATTTTTCACTTTCCAAAAATTTGCCTAAAAAATTGTTAACAATTTTTGACAAAATAGCGGCTTCTTAAAAAAATCGATTTTTGACAAAAATTTAGGCCTTCAACTGTTTATAAAATGGAAAATATTGATCGGTGAGAAAAAACCTTCGATTAATTACTAAAAAATATACTTGAAAAGATTATGTTAAAATTTGAGACTGATCGGTTTAGCCGTTTCTCAGAAATCTTGCTCACCGACTTTAAAAACACAGTTTTGAGAAAAACGCGTTTAAAGTTTCAAAAGCAATTTCGAATGCTCTGACACGTCATTACAAATGTGCGTGTAACTTCGAGAATATTCGCCGGATTGACAGGAAATTTTCTGCGTGTGTACTTAAACATATGTACATTACGATTTTTTTTTATCAATTTTTCGAAAATTTTAACTGTATATAGCCCCTTAAAAAACGTTGCGCGATACGATAAATTGAAAATGGGAGTTTGCGGTACGAACCTTCCCCCTTCCCTGTAGATTGCTGATGTAAAATAATCTTCAATCAGTTCACCTTCTACAAAGATTCCCTTCAATTACATCAAAGCCTTCAATCATTCGATAACAGATTCAATAAATACAGAAGGTTCGTTAAATATGCATGTAGGGCTCGAAGCCCTTCCTGTCCTGTCTAACCTATCGCAGGATGATTTTTTCTCTTTCGCGATAGCAATTACGAGCAAGAAACTAAATCATTACGCCCCCGATTTCCTGCTCCGATTCACGACGTCCTTCGCCGTCTTCTCGGGATTAGCTTGTCGAGCATTCGCCACCATTGATGTGCAACACTCGAGTCGTGGCTTCGGTCGAATTTAATTTCCATAACCGGAATTCCGATTCGTTGCATCACGATGGTACAGCAGTAACAAAAAAAAGCGAAAAAAAAACAGTCGTCCCTTGCTGCTGGCCGAGATAATAAGTACCACCAGGTACCGAAAGAGATAAATCGAATGAAATGAGAAGCTGGTGAGGTGGCATGTCGTACGACCGTGTTCGCGACTCGACTGGATCGTCGCGACGTACGATATGACGAGAGTACCACCATATTTTTCTACCGCTTTACACGTTTCGTCGTCGATATCAGGCCAGAAGTATTGTACATAAATATTCTTTCCTCCGAGAATGGCTATCCTGCTCGATTTATCGCAGCAATCGTATTCTCCTGCGATCGTTTCCGGTTCAAGCCTCGCAAGGACATCGAGATTCCCGTGTCTCGTAACTCTCGATAAAAATCAACGGCTCTTGCCCATTCGGTCCAGTCGTATTTTTGCGAAACGGTAAAAGTGTGACGATAATGCGAGGACAGTGGATGGTCGTTGTCGGATAAATCCAGTTGTAATTCTCCAACTGATACGCTTGTCTCACTCGGAATATTTTCATCCAGATCTCGCTCCGGTTTATGATTCGCAATCCTGTGAAATCCTTTTATTTTTTGCACTCCAACGATACACTTGTGTTATTGCAACGCCGAACAAGCCTGATCTCTTTATCGTTTAGCTTCTTCGCTTCGTCGTTATTAATCCTCCATAACTAACTTCCTGTGCAGCTTCGAGTCCAAGCAACGACCCGGGGCGTTGAATCCTCCGAGGAACATGCTGCTGCAAAGCAGCTGCGGTTGGTGGACCTTGTGCCTGAATAAAGCTGCAATTTATCGTCAGCGATAATGATCACATTTTCGGAAAATTTTAGATATTTGGTAGAATGTACACGGCCAATAGTAGATATTGAACTGGGAAATCAGTGGTAGAATCAAAATTGGGGTTTTTGTCATTTTTGACGATTGACCTAAATTAGAATTGTATCACTTTTATTGAAATTGTACAATTATAATTTTATTATTGTATTTTTTTTATTAACGTTTATCATTTTTATCATTGTATAATTGTGAGTAAAATTATGCAGTTGTATGTTATTAAAATATTATATAATTATTATTTTATAATCGTATATTTTTTATTAAAATTATACAATTATAATTGTATTATTGTATAGTTTTGATTAAGGGGCTATACCAGTGTGACACTTTCACAAAATTGATTTTTTTTGCCTTTTTCGACAGTTTATACTTTTAAGAATATGAAATGAGATTTTTCAAATTTGCTGACATTGTAACTCAAAAAGCAATTTCCTATTGACTTGAAATTTGAGCTGAGAACTCTTGAATATATTTACTCTACAATGACGTAGGATATTTTTGATTGGTTGTAAATTGACGATTTGGCATTAAAAAAAAACGACCATTTTATAGGCAAGAAAACAGACTTTTTTTCATAACTACGCCATTTTGTTAGATTTCAATATTTTTCGAAAATCCTACGTCATTGTACCGGAAATACCTTCCAGTTTAACAACATTTTTTCCTTTTTCGGTTTCAGCTACTCAATCGGCCGGAATCATGTCAGAAGTGGAGGAACTTTTTTTTTGGGCCTCCGAAGGCAGTGCATAAGTCGCTTGGATCTCAATATTTTTCTATGAACAAATTATGTAATATAGGTCAAATATAGCCAAATATATTTTTAATTTTCCGAACCATTTAATTGAGTACTTTTCTTCCAAAAAATTCCCGAAAATCACCCAAATTTTCAGCGTTCACACTGGTATAACCCCTCAAGTTATACAATGCGAATTTTATCATCGTATAATTTCGAGTAAAATTATGCAAATTGTATTTGATAAACAAAATTATACAATTATAATTTATAAAAAATTACGCCAAATTATAATAAATCTGCCCAACTGCATGATTCGATCCAATTTAAGTGTTTTTTTTCTGATGAACTCTATTGGCATCGATTTTGGAAGGATGTTGTGATCAATTGTCCAACATTTCTAACTCTCCTGAGGCGAGACAACGTACAATAAAGAACATCTTCCGCTGCTTTGCAGTTTTTTCGCATCTTTTTATATTCCTTCTAGGAGACCAAAGTGTTGGAAATCATGAGAACAAAAACATTTTCTCGAAGAAGTTTATCAAAGAAGAAATCCTGAATATACCGTGAAATCCTTTTTTGAAAGTCCACAATTGTGGTGATTAAAGTTGCATCGATGCAAAAGTGAGATGCATCTCTTATAACGCGACGATTAAGATATACAGTACGAAATAAAGGGAATACGAAATTATTTCTTCGCTTAATAAGTCATTAGGAAACCGGATTGCAAAACATTGCCGCGGCATCGTCCGTGTGCAATTGGCTTTTTGTCGATGCCGTTTTTTGTTCATCTCCAACGTTTGCATAGGCGTAATAATTTCCGTCGGATCCATTAGGCATTCCCTTGATTCGCGATAATTCAACGATTTTTCATCGCTGGGTTGATGCCCGGTTTGACGTATACGAGAGAGCGTTGAAAAATAAGCTGTAATTTTGTGCAAGGGTGCATGCATATGTGTACAGGTTTTCTTTCATCAGCGCGATCCCGCGACGTTGATGTCGCCCTCCTGCGTGTTTATTGCACTCACACTGGCTTTATTGCCGAGAGTAAAGGTTCGTAAGAATGGTCGACAAAAAGTGTGTTACGGGCTATGCGATGTGTGACAGCACGGCGAAAGGGAACACGACGAAGCAGGACGGGCGGGACGATAGGTAACCGCGATACTTTGATCGGTTAATCATTCGCGCTTTCAGAACGATCAATTTTCATGCCGATCTTCGTAATTCTAATCTTCCGTTATTTATCACCAGCATTATCGTGAGAAACCGATCAGTCCAAAACTATCCTTGTTGGTGCAGCTGCCGTGTACCCTCTGCAGACTCCAAAAACAAATGTGTTGTTTTTACACACTTTAGCTGTGCAAATAACTGTAGACAGTTTTTACACGTTTAACGCGTGTGAAAAATAACGGAGTAACAATAACACGAATAGATGCGTTCAAGCAACACACTTACGTGTGTTACGAGGGTGAGGTGAAAAGTTTCCGGCCTGACCAAGAGATGGTGCCACTAGGTCTAGTTTTGGAGCGGCGTCCTACAGTACCATTCCCACCGAGCTTGTATGTACAGTTTCAGCCCAATCGCTACGTTAGTTTGCGTTTGAGAGCACATTGCGCGAGACGCTTCCGTTTTCGAAAAAATGGAAAAATTGGAAAAACGTGCTGTCATCAAATACTTCCATTTGAAAGGTTTTACACCAAAACAAATAAAAGAAGAGATGGATTCAGCACTAGGAGACTCCTCCCCATCATATTCAACTATTAATCAGAGGGTTTCTGAATTTAAAATTGGTCGTGTGAGCACCTCTGACGAGCTTCGCTCAGGACGGCCCGTTGAAGTCACAACTTCAGAGGTGATTGAACAAATCCATAAAATAGTGTTGGAAGACCGCAGATTGAAAGTGCATGAGATAGCTGAGACCTGTAGGATGTCAGCTGAATGGGTGCGAAATATTTTGCACAACCATTTGAACATGGAAAAGCTGTGTGCAAGGTGGGTGCCGCATTTGCTAACGCTCGACGAATCGAGCGTTTGCTAACGCTCGACGCTACCGACAATTTGGCGCTGTATAGACGTAATCCAAACGAATTTTTGCGTCGATTCATAACTGTTGATGAGACATGAGTCCACCACCACACTCCTGAAAGTAAAGAACAGTCAAAACAGTGGGTTGGAAAAGGGGAACCAACCCCAAAGAAGGCAAAAACAATTTTATCGGCAAACAAGGTTATGGCTACTGTTTTTTGGGATGCGAGAGTTATGAGAAATGTATCAGTGTTGATGGAGATTATGTTGAAAAATAAAGCAAAAAAAAATTTTAAATATCGTTTTTCTTGGTCAGGCTGGAAACTTTTCACCCCACCCTCGTATATAAGGGTGTAAAAAAACACCCTTATTTTTGCAGTACTGTATATACATTGGATGCGTCGGAATAATAAATTGAATAAAAAAGCTTTTTATCGTCAAAATATATGCATTTATTGAACTGAACACAACATTACTTATATATTACTCTGTAGTATGTATGAGAGGTGTCACTGTTTTTCTTGTATTCGCATTGGCTAGGTTCTCATACACCTTTACGATGACGCCAGCTTTTTGCTTGTCGGTGATGGCGTCGAAACAAAAATACGCCGCTGTAGATTAAATGCAGCTATTAGTACAGTCGTGCTGTCGCTGAAAACCCCCGGAAACGGAGAAAATTAGAAGGCTAGTTTTTTGACAGGTGATTTTGTAGGTGCCGTGGGTGCTAAATCCAAGTTTGCCTGAAAATCGAGGTGTACGGTCTTTTTTTAGGGGATGAAAGGAGATGTGGGTGGATTAATGCCAAACGACAACCCCTAGGAGGTCGGCGCCGTGAGACAAAATGTGCAGAAAAATCCGGGCTTTAGTTTTGTCCGCCGCGTCAAAGTCGTAGAAGTTCATTTTGGGGGTGAAAAAGTGGGGCGAAATTGTGAAAAATCAGTTTTAATTCAATAGCTCTTTAGAAAAAAATCGTTCGCTTTTTGTTCAAATGGGAACGTTGTAGCCCTTGAAAAGACGCGTCGATCGAGTATTTTATCATCACTCTCCGATATCTTCACCCTCCAAAAAATGGTTAAAAGACCAAAAAAAAAATTGTTTATTGAATAACTCAAAAAATCTTATTTTTTTGAGATATTCAATAATAGTTTTTTTTAGTTATTCGATAATAGTAATAATAGTTTTTCGGGTATGGTTCAAATGTACGAAATGTAGACAGTGGCGTAGCGTGGGGGGGGGGGGGGCAGAGGGGGCCCCGGGCGGCGCAGATGTGGGGCGGCGGCGGCGGGCCGCACTCAGTTGCGAAAATAGGGAGGGGGGGCGGCAAATTTAGGGTTAGCCCCGGGCGGCAAAAATCCACGCTACGCCACTGAATGTAGAGAATAATTTTCTCTATATTTTCGTTTCAATGGACCACCCTTGAATTTTGATTTTCCAACCCCTCTCGGGGGTTGAAAATTCAAAATGAAATTCTGGGAAAACTATTGACCGCACAAATTCGCCGTCGTGCAAGAATTTGTAGCCTGAACCCTCAGCTACATTTTTGTCCACAGCGCCAAACTCGTATCTCTTCTTTTTCGGTCAATAGTTTTCCCAGAACTTCATTTTGAACTTTCAACCCCTGAGAGGGGTTCGAAAAAGCAAAATTCAAGGGTGGTCCATAGAAACGAAAATATCAAAAAACTTATTCTCTACATTTCGTATATTTAAACCTTCCCGGAAAAATCGAATGTTTTTGAGTTATTCAATAAACAATTTTTTTGTTTATACTTCAACAATTCTTTTGGGGGTGAAGATATTATTGGAGAGGGATGATCAAATACTCGATGGACGCGTTTTTTCAAGGGCTACAACGTTCCCATTCGAACCAAAATTGTATGAATTTTTCCTAAAGAGTCATCGAATGAAAACTAATTTTTTAAAATTTCACCCAACTTTTTCACCCCCAAAATGAACTTCCACGACTTTGGCGCTGTGGACAAAAATAAAGACCGCATTTTTCTGAACATTTTGTCTCCCGACGCCGACCTCGTGGGGTTTATAGTTTGGCGTTAATCCACCTCCATCCCTTTTCATCCCCTAAAAAAACCCTATACCCAGATTTTGAGGCAAACTTGGATTTATCACCCGCGGCACCTACAAAATCACCTGTCAAAAAACTAGCCTTCTAATTTTTTCCGATTCCAATATACAGCACGACTCTACAACATCGAGATTTTGGAAAATAGATTCCAATTTCAGGTTCTTCCACGTGACAAACTTAAAAATGATCTATAAATGAAACAAAAAGTTAAGACCAAATGTGGTCTCCAATTAACCGGTTAATCAATCGATGTCAAATCAACTAATGAGTTTCACGTGATGCCGTAACCTCATTGTTGTCATTAAACTGTGTTGCTTTTTCCTGTAACATTTTTGCTCGTGTGTTGCTTCCAACGTGCGTTGTTTGGTCCAATGTGTGTAAATATGCGTCTTGAATGTTGATTCTACACGCTTTATGTGTGTTCGAATAAGCGCGTTATTGATGGGGACAGCTACGAAGGTGTATAATATTGAATGCGTAAAAATTGCGCACTCACGTGTGTAATTTTAACGCATCACGTGTGTAATTGTAACCAAATGCACAAGTATGTAGAACGTCAACATAGCAACGTGTGTCTAGTCTTTATGTTGCGTTACGTTTTTGCAGTGCAGTTAATGCTGCATGCACAGAGTGTCTGAATTGTTCATACCCAACTGCAATAGTTCGCTCAAAGAGCCAAAAATCTTGTTTTCTTTGACAAATCCAGTTCGATAAACATTTTCTGATTTTTTCATTCGGAAACAATTATTATTTTTGTTCTTAACTCAACAATAAAGCGGGTTGAGAATATCATCATTTGTTAAAGTTTGGGTTGGTGAGTCTTACGTGAAGTTATTACAATAGATGCTTCTCCGTGCTTCGCTGCCATGCAGAAGCAAAAAGTGACGTTGAGAATTGAAAATGCCGAGTAAACGACAGGGCAGCCTCATGTTTGGCTAGACTTTCTTCGAACGAGCCCCAGAGGCAAGTGTCAAAGTTATCCTCGCTGAAGTTTGGACACTTGGTGGGCGAACGTGTATACGTGAAGACGAGTAGTCAAACGAGTGGAGCTCAGAGAGAGAGAGAGGGAGAGAGAGAGAGAGAGAGAGAGAGAGAGAGAATGGAGAGAATAAGATTGGTTCAATGAAGGCGATCCCGAGTCCAGCGAAGGAATTTCTCCAAAGACTTAGCAGGAACGTTGGGAGTGAGCTCCTTTCGCATTTCTCCATTCTGGCTCGTAGCTCAAGTAAGTCCCAACGTTTCGGCGAATACCTGAGCCATCACCCGGAGGTAATCGCACCAGAAGCGAAATCGCGTGCGCCTGGCTACATAGCCGAAACGGGCGTTGCTCTCTCGGTCCTCCTCCCGTGTTTGAACAGCACTGTGTCGACGTTATACCAAGCGGTATACTATTACTATTACTCCATCCTACCGCTGTTGAAAGTTTCAAAGCAGTCGAGATGTATAAAGAGCGACGAGGCAAGAGGAAACGCGAAAGGAGCCATGGGAAGATGAGACGAACAGCGCGCTACGAGCTCCGAGCACCAAGAATCTGATCCGCTTTGAAAACTCGAAAATCCTACTCATTGAATCATCAGATCTCTCGTTTTATACTTGTTTCACTTTATCTCGTCAATGTTGTTTGATTTATGAAGTCAATTGGATGTGTAAAGACGCGCTTTATCCGCTATCTTCGAGGGATAATTATGGACCCCCAAGTTCATTACAAAAACTTTATTCCTTAGACGTAGTTGGAGTGTGGTTGGAGTTCCATTTTGTTTAGGTTCCAGTGTTCCACTTGAATCAGTTCCACATCGCGAATAGGAAGCAAGTACTTCTGCCATATTTTCTTATGTATGTTGGATGACATTATTGGCAATAGAGACGGACCGGGGGATGACTTCAGTTGGGAAGGATCATCCATCCATTGATAACACGATCTCCGTAATGGTAAAGAGTGACTGAGGGCGTGTCCAAAGGCCTTGGACACTCTGAGTAGCGTTTTGACCCTTTGGGGTGTTCGACGGAGCCTTCAAAAGAATTCACACTTATTTCCGAGCATACACAATTCATCCTGCGATATTACAGATCCCGTAGGGCCGCGTGTTAAAAGCCCTTCGGGTAATCCGAATCACCCTAAGATAAAGCACATCCCTGGGGTGACGTCTTACCCAGGTATATCGGCCGTTAATTTATGGGAGTTTAGTTATCCAAAGTTCTACCATGATTTATATGTACCAATCTCCCATAGGGTGAAATTCAGCGCTGCTCAATGAACAACCTGTCCCCTCGTAAGATTGTACGCTTCCGAATAATTGACCTATAATAGGGTCACCACAAGAATTGCCACCAAATGACGACGGTCTTCAACCTCATACTGGAGATCCGAATCCTGATGGAGAAGAACCATGGCGCCACAAATGAATTAACAACCAACTGCGTAAAGACTGCCGCCTGAAATCATTTAATACAAATACTTCGTACAAATATACGATTGAGTTCGAGCCACGAACTTGCATTGCACATAATTACCTTGCTATGCAGGTGCCTATACAATGGGACAATAATGCCATCAAAATCAAACAGCACCGTCAAGGATAATAATACATTTGGTCGCCACGATAACGAAACGTTAGGGCACGCGCGAAGCTGTGCAAGTGTATACAGTTATCATAAACTTGTTACGAAAGCACCTCTGGCAGGTTCTCATCAGAGGTTTCGAGCAATATCTAACGCAGAGTAATCAAATGAGGATTAGTGAGAGTATATAGAACGTATGCATAGCCATTGAATATCGCTCACATTGCGGTGCATTCTCCTTCGAACAATTCAAAGCTTCATTTGCAATTCCACAAAATTTCGTATCGTTAATTTTCACAAATAGTAGTTCGCGCACCATAGTTCCCGCTCCTTGATATTGTGCCTGTAGGAACTCTGAGGCCGTGACAGATGGACGAACGAAAATGACGAAGTAACGAGAGTTCTTTGTTCCACTACGAAACCCTAAAAACGACTAACGCGGTGATGGGAAATTTGATGTAACTTGCCAAAGCATGACACGGTTTGTCAATCCGCACGCAACGTCATTAGCTCTTCGTGTAGTTGGAGACCCATCTGAATGTGCGTCAAAATCATCCCCTTTTTGAGATTCGAAATACAGTTATGGTGAATGGTCTAGCAGCGAATGACAGGATCAGAGCATCCGCTCTTCCTCTGTCCTCGCCATTCCTCGCACACAGGTTCCAAATGCGCCCGCGTACATGGGTAAGTAAGCATTACTCTGTCTCCGGTGCACATCCATCTACCACATCTTGCGCCATCCGATACAGTGATACTGCCGAATCAGCGCAGAGGGAACCTCGAGGCTCGCCGTGTTATCGATTTTGCGATTACTCCGTATCCCTCCCCGTCTAGCCCAACTTCTCACCCCCAATTTCTCTCCGTGCGCGGGGTCCCGGACCTATCCGTCTGCGATGCCACAAAATTACCGTAACGTTCGAGTGAGTAATCAACGTTACGACTGCATCAATCATCACTAATTACACGCAGGTGACGGGCTGCTCACTGGATATGGCCAACAGCTGTATCGAGCTTAGGCATTCATTGTGCGATGCGAGGATCCACGGTGATTGCGAGGGGTGAGATGGATCGGCAAAGAAGAGGCGAAGAGGCAAATCTCGGGGATGTGGGAGACGAAAATACCAACGGCGAGCACGAGAGAGGGACGATAATTCACCAAGCACTTCCTGTAATTATGGTGCTGGATTGTGCGGAGTTTCGAGAGGAACTTTAAAATACTTGGCATTGCGCTGCATGTATGCGAACAAACCCAAACAACCGCAAATTGATGGGGTCTACCTATATGCGATTCTTCCCCCGTGCACCGTGAACCAGTTGCGTAGATCCTGTAGGGTTCCACGATATTGGAATTTGAAGTTCGCAGAGCAGTATCAAAGTTTCACTGTACGCGCTGATACACACTGGGTTCTGAGGTAACCGTGTTGGGTCGTGCAGCCATTGCTTCATTGGACTGCTGTTAGAGCTACGAACTGACACAATCGAAAATCTCGTTTTGTGCAAGTGCATAATGTCCTGTGATGTGGTACCTTGCAAATTCACGGAATTCGCAGTCCTTTATCTCTCATACCTTCTGGCGGAACAGCCCCTATACATCCGTGTCTCATCCAGCTTCCAATTCATCTCTACCATACAATCCATCTCGACCACTTCAACTCTTCACTACTCTCTCTCTCTCTCTCTCTCTCTCTCTCTCTCTCTCTCTCTCTCTCTCTCTCTCTCTCTCTCTCACTCTCGCTAAACCTGCACTTGTGCTCATGCTTGCTCTGTTTACCCATCGAATCAACGGATTACTGAACCTCCCGTCGACCAGAGTGGGGTATCGAGCTGGAGTAAAGGAGAGTCTGCTTCCACTGGCATGGAATCTACTCTGCTTCCCCTTCCCCCACAGGCAGAGTGAAATTGATAGATTCGAGGTTTGCATTTGAGGGTATAACTCCCATTTCCATATCCAAGTACGTACTTCAACTGTCTGGTATCCTCTCGCTTTTGACTCTGCCTCTCAATACAGCAAATCCATACCACCCAGGCTTCATCCATCCAACCTCGACGTCCATGATCAGCTCGATTACCGCTTTTTGCAATTGTATTGTTATTCCTTACATCCATCTCCGTTGGCTGCTCCTTAATCTGCCTGTCTTTGGGTTCTCGCCGCCAACAAACGCCAAATGGACAACTCGGCATATACATGCTGAGAGATTATTTCGTCTCGCGCTCGGTGGCGGTTTTCAATACGACCAACCGACCCTCCGAGTACAACCGGCAGTCGGTAGCTTATCGCGTGGTCTAACGGCAGGGGTTTGTGCAAACGAGAACCTTAGCCTTAGATTTATGCCGGTGAATCTCCGGGTGGCATCTTTTGTATGCCCTGCTCACGTATCCCAGGTCAAGATCCAGATATGGCTGGTCATATGAGTCGATCCAATGCCGGATCAATGGACAACTGTCCTACCACTGTACCTTTAGAACATCTTCCTTCTAGAGTTCTCCCCTGCCAACTACCTCGGCCTTTTGTACCCTTTAGCTCGTACACCGAGATGACACGATAACGAATGGGATTGTTACGATGCGCTAGCCTAGACAATACAACGGGAAGGAATCATTGAATTGTTAGTCAGAGCTGGATTCCTCTCCATTTCGGCATGCTGCGGAAATCATAAATATAGTCTGTATCCTGATACCAATATTATTTATCATCGTTCTCAGTGATTGCCTATTCCGATTCGCTGCAACTTCATTGATGGTCGTGTCAAAATATTCACTTGGAACATCCGTTCAAAGCTTTCTTACTACCAGTCCCCACACGTTCATTTCTTCGTTTTGGCCAAGACCAGGGAGGTTCTCGGACCATTGAATGTTTTGAAAACTTAAAATGCACTGTGCCTACTTTCATTTCCTTGCTAAACCTTGTACCGCAATCTAACATATTTAAGTGGCAAAGATTCGACGATTTATGGGAGTGTTAGATCAGGCAGCGATAGCTGCGGGGGGCTTCTGCTGCGAGGATGAGATTTATTAAATTATATAATGGAAGTTTGCGTTGGAGTGTGCCGTGGCTCATCCTCACTAGCTCGCTGTTTCTGTAATAAAAATCCCTTTTAGCGGCTGTTCTTGATCTGCCCATGAATAATGTAGATAGGCACCGGAGTTCTCGCGATCTTGCGTCTTGTTCTTCATCCTCTCTCTCTCTCTCTCTCTCTCTCTCTCTCTCTCTCTCTCTCTCTCTCTCTCTCTCTCTCTCTCTCTCTCTCTCTCTCTCTTGTATACGCTGGGCTGTTGTTGCTTCTGTTGCTGATACTCCACTGGTGCTTGCGCACAGTCGTATTGGTGAAGCTCGCTGAGGGAATAGCTATCCTTAACACGTACGACGTCATACGCGAGCATCGCAGCTAGGAAAACAGCCTTGCTGACACACGTGCACGAACACACACACGCACACGTGCAGCACGTATACGGTCTTAGGCAGACTGAGAACGGGGAATCAACAACCTGTGGATATTTGGCAAGCTGCTTTTCTCGCGGGTCGAGTAGTGCAAAGCATCCAAACAGGCTCTGGGCGTGTGTGTGTTCGAAATTCATTCCAGTGTGCGTATTCGTGTGGGCCCCCTGTTTGGTGGAGTATGAACATGTGCCAACGAGATGGATCTGGATCTCTATCCGTATCAACCTTAAAGCAAAGGAAGTGCGCGCGAAAAGGACAACGCGAAATAGTTGGCACAAGTCACAAACGACGGTCTTGCAAACACATCCAAATACGAAAACAACATTAGTCTTACGAAGCGTGAAAATTGCCTCTCGATTCGACGAAGAGAATGCTTGTGATCTTCATCCTCGTATCCTTAAAAATAGAACTTTTGGTGAGATGAGGAAAACTGCTTGGAATCTCTTTCACGTACCTATGGATTTTTTGTTGAACTGTTCCGACTTCAGAACGGTTGCAGATGTCATTGTAAATGTTCTGACAAAGTTGTACCGAATTGGGATTGAGAAGCCTGCGTTCGGATAGAATTTGTTTGGATTTGCTGAACATAATACATTGGTGTCTTATCCACCTTACAGAATTAGAATTAAGAAGGGAATGATCGCAGGAATAAACTATCCAGGCTGTACTCGTATTGGCAAAGTGTAGTCAGTCTATTTTTCGCCCTAATTCGCAGACTGTCCTTCATTTTTATACTTTTGCTGCAATCTTGGTAGGTAATGATAATGTTGTCATCATCATAGAAACTTGAGCATTGAACTTTCCATTTTTCCTACCCAATGAATTCTATCGCTTTTTAGTGTACATTTATTATCAGCATTGCCTGAATATACATGCCTTTTGGGGCTCTTCTTTAGAGAACCGCTTTCCCATGAAACTATTGGACGAATAATTTTCCACAGCATGCAATTCAAAGGACCAAATGTATTTCGAGGCGAGACGGGATATTATTCCGGATCGCAGAGGCCTGACTCGTAGTTCCATTTAGTGCGCAAATGTTATTGATGGATCTCGTTAATGCTCACGTGAAACGAGATACTCGGCACTGTTTAGAATATAGTGTAATCTGCGGTGCCACAATATTAGATGAGTCGGAAGCATCGAGTGTCCATCGCACAGTCGACGAGTTTGGGTTCGTTGTTGAGAATCAATGATGGCAACCTGGCTAAAAGGGGCATATTTAGGTCGCGGACAAACGGCTGCAGCCAGACCGGATGCTCGTGAACTCAATCAATTCGCCGGATGGCCGAACAGGGATTTGCACCAAAGCGATTGATGTGCTCGTTCTCGTACCAGACATTCGAATTCACTCGTAATCTATACGATATCCCAAATGTATCATTTCCACAATGAGATCCAATAACCTTTCCACGCGGTAGTTTAAGCCTAATCGTAATAAACACAATGAAAATTGGAGAACCCCGAGGTGCAACGATGGTGGCGGACTCTTCTGGAATAGTACACGATGAATACTAAATTCTACTACGTTGAGTACTGAACACGAAGTGCAGGAAGCTTTGAGACACCATGATAACTATATCATGATGGCCCTAGTGGCCTCTGTTCCCCGAATAGATCAATACCAAATTCCTTGATCAATATCAAATGAAGATCAATACCAAAATCAACATCAAGCAGGATCAATACCAAATTCCATGAGCTGGGAAACTGAACAGGAAGTGCAGTTGAGGCTATATGACAACTGTATTAAGGCGTTACCCCCACTTGTAGCGCAAAAAGGCCTTTTTCATGAATTTTTTTAAAGAAAACTACAAAACTTTTTTAATCGATCAATATACCATCTTAAATAACACATCTTGAAGAACTTTCAATAATTTTTTTATTGAAAAATATTACATTGTTTAGTGGCAAATGGCCGTCAATGAACTAATGTTTTTATATACACGGTTTGCGTTGACCAACATTGCGGCGAAGTGGATCATCTGAAAAAAAATGCAGATGGATTTAGTCAAATATAATTATACTACGACGTCTCGTTCTCGATGATTATGTGTAGTAGCGTCAGCTATGCTCATATCCACAACGTTGAGAGTGTTTTTTTTTTTGTTTTAATTCCCGCCTCAGCACGGCCCGTGTCCCATGGTGACGCGGTCTGTCATATCGTTTCGTTGTGCTCAACGAGTTCACACACGAATAGAGTGTCGTTAAACAATTTATCGTATAAATTAGTGGGGAACGACAATAATGGGAAAGGAAGGAAGAAAACGCAAGCGTTCTCGATCGCCTTCGAGAGAGCGGAGAAGGGGCGACGCAAAAACCGACGCAGAATTGCAAAAAATGAAAGAAGAGATACATAATCTCACAAAATTGGTTACAGATTTAGTTTCACAGAGACGCGAGGAACATCGAGCGGAGAAATCTTCAACGGACGGGAACACAGGTAAAAAATAATAAGAAATTAATGTGTTTTTTCCATACGAAAAAACAGAGAGCAAGTTCCCCACGAACTTTGCCTCCCAACAAGGGGAAAGAACAACAAGTTCGCTAAGCTCCACACGAGCGAGATAGAAAAATATATACATATATATATATATATATATATATATGTATATATATATTTCAGAGCGTGCAAATAAGGAATACGCCCAGCCCCAGGACGAGAGTCGAGAGGAAGAATTGCTCGATACCTTCTCGCATACAGAGGAAACTCTTGAAAGCAAAGAGGAAGAAAAAGACTCTCAAAAAGAGAGCTGTGACGAGGTTATGATTGATGAGGAAATTCTCAATCTGCTGGGAGACGATCCAAATGCAGTCCAGGGCGGGACAATCAAGCTACACGCAGAGATAAAAAATCGCTGGGAAGCCTGGATGAAAGAAGGCCTTTCTGAAGACAATAGAAAAAGTCTGACGAAAAAATACTCTCGCAAGGGTGACTTATATGCAGAACCCCCTAAAGTTAACCTGGAAATTAGCGCAGCAATGACGGACATTGCAAAGAAGAGGGACGATCATTTTGTCCAGACACAGGAATGTGTTGGCACTGCCATCATATCGCTGGGGACAGCGGTCTCTCTTTTAATCGACGACTCCGATAACGAGGTGGACCAGATGAAACTTATCGAACTTCTCGGTGACACGGGGAAATTATTGGCAGACGTATTTCATCAACAGTCAGTGGGGAGAAAATCGTTTATCACGCCGATGCTGAAAAAAAGCGTTAAGCCAGTTGTGGAATCTACTCACTCGGATGAATGGCTTTACGGACAGAAATTAGCTGACCAGATCAAAGAGGTTAAAACAATCGAATCGGCATGCCAGATCCTCAAGGCCCCTGATAAAAAGCTAACCCACAAGACACAAAGCCAGGGAAACTGGAGAGGCCCGTCTGCTCAATACAGACAGACGGGCGGATACCAGAGGAGACAATTTATTCGATTCAAACAGAGGGCCCCATACCGATCAACCCAGTCGAGTCGAGACAAGAACCGACCGACGAAGGAGCCGTCGAAGAAGTAGGAGAGGTAAAAAATATCGGAGGACAATTGAGCCTGTTCATCAATGAGTGGGAAAATATCACGAGCGACCAATTTATCATAAATTGCATAACGGGATACAAAATTCCGCTTGAAAAAACCCCGTACCAAACCGGGCTCCCTGAACAGCGCCAATGGAAAGGTGGAGAGCTCGAGTCATTAGAAGTCGAAATCGAAAAATTGCTAGAGAAAAACGCAATTGAAAAATGCGAAGATTGCGACGGACAATTCGTGTCTCCAATTTTTCTAGTACCTAAACCGGATGGCTCAAATCGCTTTATATTAAATTTAAAACAATTTAACAAGTTTATTGAAGCACCTCACTTCAAAATGGAGGATATTCGGTCAGTTAGAAATCTAATAACTTCTAACGCATTTATGGCATCGCTGGATCTCAAAGATGCATACTTTTCAATACCCGTGCACATCGACGATCGAAAATATCTAAGATTCCTTTTCAAAGAAAAAATGTACCAATTCCGCTGTTTACCATTTGGCTTGTCTACAAGCCCGTACGTCTTCACGAAAGTGATGAAACCCGTAATGAATGTGCTGAGGAGTAAGGGCTTTCTGTCTACTATATACTTAGACGACATGCTGTGCATAGGAAACAATTTCCGAAAATGCCAGGAAAACGTGCTAGAATCGAAAAAATTATTGGAAAAACTGGGGTTTGTTATAAACAGGGAGAAAAGCTCATTAACCCCATCGCAAAAATGCAAATTTTTGGGATTTATAATTAATTCAACGGATTACACAATAGAGCTAACGGATATAAAAAGAAAGAAAATTAAAAAACTACTCACCAATTTTACAGTAGGAACACAATGTAAAATTAGAAACTTTGCACATTTTTTGGGAGTGCTAAACGCGGCGTGCCCTGCAGTTGCATACGGGACTGTTTATTGTAAAAGACTGGAACGGGAGAAATTTCTCGCATTAATAATTAACGACCAAAATTACGAGGCGCGTATGATAATGAGCAACAAGCTCAATGAAGATTTAAAATGGTGGAGGATAAATAGCCAGGTCGGAGTAAATCCAATAAGAACGTGTAACTACAAGATCGAGATTTTCTCAGACGCCTCTCTGACGGGTTGGGGGGCTCACTGTAATGAACAATCGGCAAACGGATGGTGGAATAATGAAGAAAAGAAGCGCCACATTAACTATCTAGAACTCTCAGCCGCTTTTCTCTCTCTTCAAAGTTTTGCACGTCAATTACACGATTGCGAGGTCTTACTTAGACTGGATAATACCACGGCCATTGCGTATGTAAATAAATTTGGAGGTGTGCAATTCCCAATTCTGAGCGATCTCGCTCGCCAAATCTGGGCATGGTGCGAAGAAAGAAGAATTTGGTTACACGCTTCCTATATCGCGTCGAAAGAAAACGTCTATGCCGATACTGCCTCACGAATCACAAACACAGATACAGAGTGGGAACTGTCGCAAGAAGCGTTCGAAAAAATCAATAAAAAGTTCGGGCCGTTTAGTATTGATTTATTCGCCACAGATGCAAACAAAAAAGTAAACAAATTTTGTTCGAGGTTCCCAAATCCAAATGTGTTTAGAGTTGATGCATTTACGGTGTCGTGGGCAAGAGAGAGACCATACGCATTTCCGCCTTTCGCTATAATTCTACCGACTCTTAAAAAACTTATCGCCGATAAAGCTGAGGGCGTTGTGTTAGTACCATATTGGCCGACGCAATCATGGTACCCGCTATTCACCTCGCTGCTCAGGAAGCCACCGATTGTTTTTAAACCGAGTAAAAAACTATTGTTATCCCCTTGCAGAGAGAGGTCTCACCCATTAGCGAGGACGCTTTCGTTGGTGGCCGGGCAATTGTCAGGCAGGCTTTTCTAAAAAAGGGACTGGCGGAAGAAGCAGCTGACATAATGATGAATTCACTCGCTGATTCGACGATGAGGCAATACGAATCATCGCTTAAGCAGTGGTGGAATTTTACCAAGGCAAATAACTACGACGTATTTCACACGGATAAGTTTAAAATAATCGAGTTCCTGACAAAACGCTTCAGAGAGGGAGCAGAATATGGCACATTAAACTCCGACAGAGCTGCGATTACGTTAATAACGTCAGAAAATTTCTCAAGAGACGTAATGATAAGTCGCTTTATGCGCGGTGTCTTTAGACAAAGACCAACGAAGGCAAAATATTCAACGACATGGGACATTGATCCAGTTTTAGATTATATTGAGAATCTGCCATCCGGAGATGCCACAAATTTAAAAGAACTCTCAGAAAAAACAGTTTTATTACTGCTCTTAACAACAGCACATCGTTTACAAACAATGGCGTTAATCGACATACGCAATATTAAAGAAACGAAAACCGGCATTGAAATAAAAATTCCAAAGCTGATTAAAACCTCAAAACCCGGAAAATATCAGCCCAATTTCGTGTTACCATTTTTTGAAGAAAGAAAAGATATATGTGCAGCAAGAGCGGTGTTAGAATATGTAGAACGTACAAAAAATATTAGAGGGGACCGTACCAATTTATTCATCTCGACAGTCAAGCCACACAAACCTGTGACGGCACAGACTTTATCCCATTGGGTGAAATCTATTTTAAAAAAAGCAGGGATTGATACGAGTACCTTTTCAGCTTATAGTACAAAACATGCGACCATTTCGAGAGCGATAAGTAAAGGTATTAGCATCGATACAATTAAACGTGTAGCCGGATGGTCAGAAAAGTCAAAAACATTCGCTCGATTTTATAACCGACCAATAGAAAACAGAAATGAAGCATTCGCTCTGTCAATTTTGAGTTCATAAAAACCTTACGCCGATTGTACTTTGTGGAAAATAAAAAATTTTCTTTTCTTTTAGCCCAAGCTCTAAAAATCTACACATAATCATCGAGAACGAGACGTCGTAGTATAATTATACGATCAAACGAGCCCGCCGAAGGCGGGCGAAGTTCGATCGGGATTATACGAAGACGTCTCGTTCGAAGATGATTATCCCCCACCCAAATATCTTAACCCCAAGTTCCCATAATCATCTTTACAAAAAAAAAAAAAATTAAAGAAAACAGATCTCTAAACTATATGACAGACCGCGTCACCATGGGACACGGGCCGTGCTGAGGCGGGAATTAAAACAAAAAAAAAAAAAACAAAAAAAAAACACTCTCAACGTTGTGGATATGAGCATAGCTGACGCTACTACACATAATCATCTTCGAACGAGACGTCTTCGTATAATCCCGATCGAACTTCGCCCGCCTTCGGCGGGCTCGTTTGATCGTATAAGTATAAACTAGTATTTAATCGAAGGATTTTAAAAAATATTCATTTTTCACAAAATGGCGGACGGTCAAAGTTAATGGTTCGATTTTAACGAAAAAAACGGCCGTTTTTGGCTATAAAACGGCCATTTTTTTCGAAAAAAAAAATCGAACGATTAAAGACTACATTTTTATGTATTAAATAAGCCTGCAAAATTTCAAGAAGATCGGTTCATTAGTGTTCGAGTAATCTTGGTCACCGACTTCAGAAATGCCATTTTGAGAAAAACGCGTTTAAAATTTCAATTTCAGTTTACACGAAGAAAATATTTTTTTTTTTTGTAAACTTACATAGAGTCATCTATTCCGGGCATAAAAAAAACTGCACTTCAAATTGCACTTCAAAAAAATGCAATAAAAAAAAATCGATTTTTTCAAAATCGCAAGTAGGGGTAACCCCTTAAGCTCATTGGCGTTTTCCTAATTTCTAGCCTCTACGGAGTAAGAGCAAAGGTATCAGCATCCATCCTGACAGACTTGTGTCTGTGCAAAACTAGATTCCCGATCGCTGCAAAACAGGAGCGTTTTGCAGCGATTGGGAACACAATTTTTCTGTAGCAATTAAGGATGTATGGCAGCTACTGCAGAGTCGTTACAGAACTGATTATGCAATTTGCAAAAGTCGCATTTAAAGACTAAATAAAATAATTGTAGTATTCATTGAAACTAAAAAGGAGATTTACCACAGCTCAAAGTAAAACATGCGGCACAGAAAGAAGAATTTTCAATTTTTAAGTGCAAATTTAGTTGCTGATTTGATGTTCGTTTTCCCTGACGTTGTCGTAGTTACGACATACGAGCTAAAGAAATACGAAAACGGTCCCATTTAACTCGCAATATCTCGCAAAATATATGGGCACATGTCGATTTTTTTAAACGTATCATGCATATTACAGCGATACCGCACAAAAGTTTTTTTTACAAAAGAGTACTCCGGAAATACCTGTTTTGCCAATGTAAAGGGAATTTTGGACGTACAGTCCTATGTTCCCCGTGTTAAATGACCCAACTTTGAATTCGTTTATCTCAGCATTCACGTGGGCAAATTTTGTTTTTTTAATCTCAAAAAGATCTCGATATTTTCCTTTACAATATCAGTGAGTTTCAATTCGAACAGTAGTAAATAATAACTTAGTTGCCATACATCCTTAATAGATCGCGGCGTAACTCTGATGTGATCCATTTTCTATCAAATTCGAAATTGGATGGCAGTACTTTTGACATTAACGCGTGCCAGCGGATCAGTATGGATATTTGACTAGCTCTGATATCCAGATCTCTGAAGATCATACTCCTTTCTTTGTGAACCGTCAGCAGTGATTTATCGAAATCTTCATGGAAGCGTTCTTACGCTTTCCTCCAATTTTCACGGTGATCTCTATAGAGTCTACGTGTGTTTTTTTAAATTATTCCCACGTGGTCATCACATTTGTAGCTACCGCGTCACGAGTGTGGGTGAACTTGCGCGAGTTTTTTGTTACGATTGCATCGCGTTCCATTTGCGAGCGGACTGCCTTTTTTCGAAGGATTTACCCTCATAGAATAGGTATTTCCGGGGATAAATCCTCTTATGCAACGTTTCGATAACGATTACCCCGCAGGGCCTTCGTCGATTTATCTCTGCAGTCCTATACGAGACTCGAATACCTCGGACGGGGAGGAAATCGTAACTACCGGATATTTCAGTAGCGTTGTGAAATGAATTTACAAATTAATTGTCAGTTCACCCCCTCTCCTTCAACCCTTTAACTGCCATTGTAGCAAATTTGCTACGTTCACTTTGACCCCGTCGGTAAAAGCGTAAGGACGCTATAGCGGACAAGCTACTTCACAGTTCCATCAATCTATGCTAGATGCAGCTACAAATTCCGGGATAGCTTGAAATTCAAACGTCAACTCATGAATTATGTTAATATGGCAACAATGTTGTCGTGAAAATTTACGACGCTTGCCCCAGCATTTGATCTGCTGCCCGTTTTTGTCCAAAAAAGTAAGTGAATGGACATTCTTGAAATATTTTTTGATAGAATTGTGTTAAGGAAGCTTGACTGGGCGAACTAGGCTTTGAAGATTTTTGATTGAATTAGAATAATAGTTCGAACCGAGCGGGTGAAAACGTTAGTAGCAAATTTGCTACAGTCCGAAAATACTACTTCCCAGGCCCTTATCGACAAAATTATGGTTGGATATTGATATTTAACCCTTTCTTAGCCATACTACCAGAGGAAATAATTTTGAGCCATCCAGAAACAGGCGCGGCCGTTAAAGGGTTAATCCGATTTCGAACTTTCTTATTGTAGAGCTTCCTTGAATGCATATCGAGTGAAAATGATATTCACATTCGAATGACTCAATTATTCGACAGAATTCAATTTGACGACAGGTTTAAAAGGTTGTCGCGATTCCTTGTTGTCTTCCTTTTACGCCACCAATGTCAATTTAATTTTTAGAAAAAAAAGACATTTCTAGAAAAAAAAACCGTCGGCTGTGACAAATACAGTATCGACGTGTGAAGATTACGCGCTGGAAAACGGGAGCAAATTAGGGTACGATGGAAGTCTACCCACCGAATTCCACCAAAGACAGAAAGGGGGGAGCCGTTAAAGCCGACATGCTCGCGTCGATATAGCCGCGCATGGAGAGTGTGATAAGGGTGAAATATTTTGAGGGTAAGTCCGGAGACACGTTCGAAGAATAGGACCCTAGGGTTACGTAGATAGGAACTATAAAACGAACCTGTGCTTGGTAGCGGAATGTACTGAGAACTCGGTACATCCACATTTATGTATATATGTATATATATATGTATATAGAAAATATATAGAAAAAAACTGAGAAATGCGGATGTTGCAAAAATCTTTCCATTTATACATATATACAGTGCCAGTCAAAAGTTTTCGATCACTTGGGATAATTGCAAAACTATATTAGAATAAAATCATTTAATTTATAAGGCTATATAGTATCTTCGTGCAATAAGCAATGCAATAAATTATATTATTCTATTATAATTTTGCAATTATCCGGAGTGATCGAAAACTTTTGGCCGGTACTGTATATGTATATGTGTATATATATACAAACAAATATATGAGTATGTGCTGAGTAAATAGAAATTGGATACTCGAAAACTCTTAAAAATATTAATTTCAGACAAAAAGTCATAGACAAAATTGAAAGATTTTTTTCAACACCCGCATTTCCCAGTTTTTTTTCGTCTACTGGACGCCACCATCTGATGTCAAGGTCAACTTCACTTTTTCAAAATGGGGCTATCTTATTTTTAAGCACTTCAGCTACTTGTTTTAAAACAAAACCAATGACGTATCGTGATCTCAGGACGATCTTGACGCTCCAAAAATTAATAAAACAAGATTCAGCTCGGGGTTGGTTATAAATGTGACA
>OX101786.1:6818618-6831946 GCA_944452715.1 Ophion slaviceki | reverse complement strand
GACCCCCGTTGACTTCGACATTTTTTTCTATGATTAAACGACGCCCGTTTACGCTCTACGGATAGTTATTATATGTACAGGACGATTCACGACTATCGGGGGCCCCTCGGTGAGCATAGAGAGTGTATGGTTGCGAGCAAAACGCTTTTTTTTTAAATGTCGTGCGACAAAAATTGACTGAGATACATGCGTTTAAAGTTCGACGCTGACTAAGCAAGTACAAAGTTGTTGCTCAGGCACGATTTTTTTAGCGTATCTAATGATAAACGAAAATTATTGAATCGTATTATGGATTTGCAAAGCGAGTCGCCGTGTTAATTATTTTTTACCGGTTTTTTTTTCACTTTCGATGTGAATTCGGAACCTGCGTTCGATCGGACTTGCACGGTCCACGTCGGAGCAACTACTGTGCCATTGTTCACTACTTGGACTTTGAACGCGAATATCTCGGCTAATTTTCGTCGCACGACAATTTTGAAAGAAGCGTTTTGCTCTTAATGACTACCTCTCAAATGCTACCTCTTTACAGGCACACGGACGTAAGAGGGGATGACAAAAGGAGGGCAAGGACAATAAATACGGGTAGCAAACGTTGCCCATATGACAGATTGAAACCACAGACGGTTTGCTAGCTTCGAAATATTATTTTTCAATCGCCTTGAAAGTTAGCTTCTAAAAAAAATAACATCGCGCAATAAATTAAATAATGAGCGAATACTGTGTTATAGTTAATTATTTCCTGACCATTTATTCTAGCGTGAATATTGATCTTTTTGTTTACGTGATCATAATTTTATTTCAACGAACTACACAGTATCGACTAATATATGTTTCGATGCGTTTGTAAAAATAATTTCATTAGAAAATTAGATAAGTACGCCTAACCAAGCATTTTTATTAAAATCACGAAGGATTGAGAATTTTTTTTTTAAATAAATAAATAAAAGTTCCGAGCGGGATTCGAACCCCGGTCGTCTGAGTTGCCAACCGAGCGCCACACTCATACGCTTGGCGATATGCATAATTTACGGGGATAAAAGCGACGCGTAAAACTTTGGCTTCGTTTTTTCTCAAAAACCATGGCGCATTAGAAAGAGTCACTTTAGCGTGGTACTTTGGGGGAGTGTGCTCACAATATAGCTGAGACCCATCAAAATCCGTTTCCATCATACTTGGCGCTCCCCTTGTCAGATATTTAGAGTTGCATCATCGGGACTGACCTTGCATGAACTTGAACGACTTTGACCTCTTAATGTTTTTTAAGCGGCTTGAGGTGCTCCACAAGATGATTGAAAAAAAACGTACCATTCCATTTAAGAAAGTGGAGGTGACCTTCACTGTGCGTCAGCACCTCTAAAGAAATAAAAAAAATTGCTCGCATTTGATGGCCCCCTTCACACCGTACAACTTTTGTCTGAAACATTTTTTTGTGACGTCGATAATTACCGAGGTATTTCGGGTGGCAGAGATAAGAGGGACACCCTGTATATTACAAAATTAAGTCCTTTTACGAATGGATAATCCTACATCTGTTGATAGGTCATGTCCTACTGTATGCTGAATTTTCAGTTTACTAAAAGACCCACGGTTTTCGAGATAAAAATCGTTTTTGGTTTTTCGCACGCCATTTCTACAAATCATAACTTTTTGTACCCGGTTTTTTTAAATACTCTTGACAACTTGTTTTATCTAGAAAAGTCATATTTTTAACGTTAAATGTTAAGGAAACTATACAAAAAAAGATTTCCAAAGATTTTCGAAAGAAAACCAATTCGAACATCCGTCTTTGATCGCTTGCGGTGTAAGAAAATGCACTACGCACATCGTACCAATTACTTAAAAAAGGTGATTAGTTATTGTCGATTGACGTCATTTTTAGAAATGGCATGCGAATAACCAAAAGCAGATTATTTTTTTCGAAAAGCAACACAAAGCGCAATATCTCGAAAACCGTGGGACTTTTACTAAACTGAAATTCCAGCATATAGCATGAACTGACCTATAGACAGTTGCAGGATTATTCATTCACAACACGAAATCCTGTATATATATATATTTTTATTTATTTCGTAGCCTATTGATGCCCATATTCCCTTCCATCAGCTCAAACTTCGATTCTCCCCACGTACAATTTCCGAGTTTGATTTTCCGTTTGTTTCTTCGCCAGGGATAAAGCAACCGCTCTACGATCAAGCGGGCTTTTTCAAAGCGCAAATAATTCTCGGCTGCGAACTATGCGGGACTACCGTGGCGATTGAACGGAAATGAGTTTTCGATCGCGAGCATCCTTATTATCGGATGTTCCTCCTCCGACTAGAAATTCATCGAGCAAACCGTTATCAAGTCTTCCGCAAAACCAGTATGGCCTCCGGATCGTATTATTTCGTGAAAATTTTGATTTTCGTCGTTGTTGTTTCTCATCGTGGTCCATGCTTATCGCGGCCCGGTACGTTGTCGAGCATCGCGGACTGTTTTTGAAGTGGAAATTGTGCATTGCGAGCTTGTCTTTGACTCGTTGCTGTACGAAGAAAGACCACCGCGACGTACAGCAGGGGAGCTTTATCGTTTTTTTATTTTGTTTTCTTTTTTTTTATCACCGGATGCAGAGATGCACCGGTGGGAATTATATTCGGGAAAACTGCGCGCTCTGCTGCTTCCCAAGAGCTGCCGAGCGGGCAGGGCAGGGGGGGAGGATAATAGATGAGAAACAAACGGCGAAACTCTCACTAGTTTCCACCTCACTCAAATCACTGTGCTTGGACATTCCGGTGATTTCTTTGCGAGCAGAGAGGGGGGGGGAGAGGGGAGAGAGAGAGAGAGAGAGAGAGAGAGAGAGAGAGGCGTCAGATATATATCTCCCTACAGCATCTGCTCGTTTGTTCTCGCTTTAGCGGCACTTATACCGCAGCATCTTTTCCATCCGTATATGGCTCTTACCGCGCCAGCAATCTCGCAAAGCCGTGAGAATGCATTCGCTGATGAATAGACGAGAGGAATTCGTCGAGTTACGATGATAGAAGGAAAACGCGAAAGCAACAACGTTATCGGACTCTCGGTTGCAACGAGAGGGCTGTGACCAAGACTTCACGACCTCCGGGAAGAAAGGACCGAAGGAGGTCCCGAAGACTCAGAAACTTGCCATGGCTTTCGCGGCTTTGAATGCCTGAGTTTTCAGCAACCCAAGGTCTTAGGATCTATTCGGTTTGATTTGGACTGTAAAGGAACATTTATTTGCCTTTTATCAGGTGGAGGGGTTGCAGCCCTTCCTTGGGGCCTCCATGGTGTTTCCGGTGAGTTTGGATCTGGTGGTTGACTTCTGGTAAGTGACTTTTCCGAAAAACGTGTTTGTTTGGGTTGAACCCAAACAAACGCATTTTTCGGAAAAGTCACGTATCTAAAGAATGACCACTACTTATACACTGTTTCCAATCATTTCAACATTCAATCGCCAGATCCAAAAATGAGTTTGTTCAGGTTCAACCCAAACAAACAAAGGCACTTACCTAAACAATTGACTTTTCCGAAAAACTGAAACAAACTCATTTTTTCGGAAAAGTCACTTATCTAAATAATTACCTAAGTATAGTTACTTATTTCCGTGTATAGGGGACAATAGCAATATATCGTAATTTGTTTGTTCGTTGGGTTGAACCCAAAGAAACAAACCCAAACAAACTCATTTTTCGGAAAAGTCACTTATCTAAAGAATTACCCTAGTAGTATAGTTATTTATTTCCGAGTATAGGGGACAACCATCATATATCGGATAGTTGCTTAATATCGGATAGTGGACTATCTCGAAGATTCCCATGAAGATATATATATTTTTTTTCATTTGATACAATAATAACTAGTCGTAAGATGGCGCCACTGCGAAACGTTTGGTTGCCTGGCAAGAAAAAAAGGCGGGACAGCGGACTGATGTTACTTTTGACTGGCGTGACAAAATATTTTTTGCGTTAAAAAGTTTTATTTCCGTTGAGGTAAGTCCAAGTGAGTTATGTTTTTCTTATTTTTGATAAACTATGGAATTTATTTTACGTAATAAATATTGAGACCGTCTTCTTTTTGATAGATTTTCCTTGCCCATTCGGTGCATTCACTTGCCGCGACCGGGGTCAGTGGATGGCAGGGCTCTTGGTTTTAAAATCCAAATGACACGTAGATCACAGAATCGTGAAATTTGAAGGGCTTATCAATTGATCACTTGTTTTTTTTCAGTTTCAAACAAAAGTACCCGATATATGGTGCCTCTTTCCTAAAGTTGCAAATTGTTATAGTGTTCTCCCCTCTGTACATTGATACTTTTTTACACGTTTCTTTTTTTTTGTTTGTTAACGTTTGTTTTTCGTCCTTTTTCTCCTTCATGCTTCCTTTCTTACTATACATTCGAAGGCTCTTACATACTCGAACAATTCTTTGATCGGTTTCCCTTTCATTTCTTTATTGATTTTTCCTTTTAGTGACTCTCGTAGCCTCTTCACCACTTTTCCAAACCATCTACCACTTTCTTATTCATTTTTCTTCTATTTTTCCGCATTCAAGTATGGGTTCCAAACTTTCTTCTTCCTTCCTCATACACCGGCATAGAGTATCTGCGTATCCCTTTTTGCCTTCTTTTCCTATATTTTCGCATCTCAACCTGGCCCATGTTTCTTTAGTTCGTCCCTCTATGCCCTTCTCTTCCCAGACTCTTCCATTTTTATACGTTGTTTTCGACTTTTGTACTTCCTACATTTCGTCGATTTTCCAATTTTGTTCCAGTCTTGTTGTATTTCCTAATCAGTTTTTATTGGTATAGCTCTTTAGATTATTTTTCTTACTCCCTTCATATCTTCATCTGTTAGCCTTTGCCATATTGCTTCCATTCCAACCTCACCCATGGCTCCCGGCATTTTCATTATCTCACATAGGTCGTTTGCAACTCTTTTCTAAGCTAGTGTATGTATGTATGTATGTATGTATTGTATGTATTATTGTATTGTATATTGTATACTATTGTATATTGTATATTGTATTATTGTATTGTATATTGTATACTATTGTATATTGTATATTGTATTATTGTATTGTATACTAGTGTATGTATGTATGTATTATTATTATATACCGGAATATTTGTTATTATTATTATTGCATATCATTTAATTTCCCTCTCAACATTCTTATGAACAGCTCACAAAAAAATGAGATTCATGTTTACATCGTTGGAGTGCAACGAAAATTACTTTTTTACTCCCCCAAAATTGTTAGCAGATTCTACGTACGAAAATTACTCAACAATTTTTGAAGATACCTCTTTCGAGAATCGTGTTCGAAATTTGGACAAAAATAATTTGTATAATCACAAAAATATGGAAAGAAAAATGTATAAAACGAATTTTCGTTGTTTCCAACGATGCAAATGTTGACATAATAAAAAAATTGAGTCAAATAATAATGCAAGCTGATGAAACTGTTTTTCATGGAATCCCTACTGAAGAGCTGCCTCATAGATGTTGAAGGATATCGCAAGCCCCTGTCTTATTGAAAGGCTTAGGAATTTCGTTCAGGAAAATCGAAGAAGGGAACGATGGATCGAATGAAGAGCTCAGGGAAAAAATGCAGCTGTTTTTACGCCACCTTCGCTCAAACGAACAAACGAAATTTTTAAAAGTTTGACATGTCGTCTCGGTATCTTATTTTAACGTTACCTGGACAGACAGTAAAAGGACAGACAGACATCGAAATTTTATAATGTTAATGATATATATATATATATATATATATATATATATATATATATCATTAATATTATGAAATTTTGGCGTCTGTCTGTTCTTTTTTTTGCCTGAATTTGATATATTCGCCGAAATTTAAAAACATTTTTATAATCTCTGCGCGTCCTGATCTCGACCTAATTAATTTCCCGAAGCAATTTGAGATCGATGCCAAAATAACAGTATCAAGCCCAACAGAATTCATCACAATCCGATTTTTAAATATTTTTAGCAAAGTTTTAGCAAACTCGACATCGAGCTTCAATCAGCCAATATCAATTAAATCATACCAATGGCATTCGAGCTACGAAAAAAATTAGTTGAAGTTTACGTAATTGCAATGCATCAAACATTTTTTCTTACATCTTCATTTGCCGATTTTTATTGTGATCCAAAATCATGTTTTGCAGATGTGGATTTTCGATCTCTAAATATGGATTCTAAAAAATGGTTCATTGACTTCCAAAGCTCAAGTTTGTGTGATAAAATTGAGGGGAATAAAAAAAAGTAATTTTCATTGCATTCCAACGATGCAATATTCGACCTCGCGGGAGAAAAATATTATTTCCGGTGAGACGGAAGAGAAACAACCATGACAAACTGATCCTGAGATTAACGCCTCCATTGGCCCCGCGGGGAAAGATCGAAAGCGCCAAGTGAGCGTGTTATCCACACGCCGCTCATCTGGGTGATCCTATATGAATGTATATTTATACAAACTGTTGCGGCGTCGACGAAGTTATGCGCAGGCAAACGAGCCTCAGCTTATACAGGGTGACCCGAAAAGTGACGTCCAAAAGGAAAATCCAAATGCACCTATCCGAATCACTCCCATTTGTGTTCTACGATCTCTTTTACTTTTTGAGAAAAAAGCATTTTATTGTATTTTTGTGCATCTGCATTCTTCGCGATTTTTTTACTCGTTTTATCGTCATGAGGTGCACTGTTAAGATTTAAAAAGAAGGTATGTTATTCAGCACACATTAAACTTATTTTGTGCACATTTTTATTTTAAAAATAAAATAAAAAATTAACACAGTTATTGAGGTACAATAGAGCTTCTGTATGAAAAAGTGGGCAAACGGCCGGATCGATAACTTAACAATGGTTGGCCTGAAAAATAAAAATAAAAATATTTATAATCCATATAAATATAGTTCTCATTGTAAGTAGGGGTTTTTCGGAGAAAAAAAAACTACAAAATGGGGGGTGTTAGAAAAGTGTAATTTTGGCGAAAGTTTTACTTACATTCGGGGACTTGAAGAAAAAAAAACGGCTATGTACAACGATAGCTACTGCAAGTACGGATTTTTTTTAAATTCAAAATCGGACAATGATAGCTAGAGTTATTCGAATCGTTTCGAGAAACACGCGATTGAAAGCTTTACGCGTAAATCGTTGGGCTAAATCACTAAATCGTCTGTAACTTGGACAATTTTCAATATTTTAATTTAACATTTTTTTCACATATTTTTGAATATGTATACTTTGAGAAAATGCAAAATATATCTATTCTTTTACCCGTCACAGTGGTGTCCCGCCTCAAGCAATAAATACACGACCAACTGAACACTAACGTTGATGCCTGAGATTTTTAACAAAAGTTTAAAAAATGTGTTTGAGCGGATCAATCACTAGATTTTAGATGATAAAAAAAATACTTATGCCAGACCAAATAACTCCCGATTGCTTTTAAAAAAATCTAAGAGGAAAGTCCATACGGGAAATTCCACGCCATTTCACCTAATCCGTGACTAGGTGATTAGTGCCTAGGAAAAAATGATTTTGAATAAAAAAAAAAAAAAAATGGTTAAATTCAGCACAAATTAAAAATAAACCGTTTCAGGCCTGTCGAAGCCGAA
Organism: Ophion slaviceki; assembly: GCA_944452715.1. Lineage (NCBI taxonomy): Eukaryota > Metazoa > Arthropoda > Insecta > Hymenoptera > Ichneumonidae > Ophion > Ophion slaviceki. The sequence continues at coordinate 6,824,325 of OX101786.1, read as the reverse complement.
TTGGAAATCCCAAAATCATTAATGGCATCATTGGACATTAAAATGATAAAAATCTTCTAAGAAAAATATGATTCATTAGAACAAAAAATAGAAGGAAAAATGGGCCCACGATGAAACTAGTCTTAAAAATCATGGAATGGGTCACTCTGTTTTAGAGGATTTTTTGAAAAAAAAATAAAGAATGCAATCATCTTTAAAAAAATAGTTTTCACATTAGAAGCAAAAAAAACATTGACATTGATAATTGGTAATTTTTTCATATTTTTTAACTAAAGTATGGTTCAAAATGAAAAAGAATTATATAGTGACATTTGTCGATATCTCAATTAGTTTAGTAGTTATCAGCGTTTAAACGTTTCCAAAACTTTCGAAATCGACATTTTTTGGAAAATTATAACTCCTAAAAGAGAAGAGGTAAAAATCTAAAAATTCGTGAGGGTATTCCTTTCATGGGGTACAATTTTACAAAAAAAAATCAGAAAAACCAAAAATGGTGGGGATCACGAACTAGGTCAAATGGCGTGAAATTTCCCATACACAAAAAAGAAAAAAAACACGATCCTGCAGGAAACATAAATATAGAACATCCATGAGGGTGATTCGAATAGGTATCGATACGAGGCATCAAGATTATCTTTTTGGACCTGACTTCTCGAGTCACCCTGTATATATCACCTATGCTATGAGCACGAGCAAGAAGAAGCCACCTGCGATACATACACTCTCACTTATCCCATCTGTAGAGCTTTTTTACACACCGGCCATGCGCTCATCGCCGAGACGTCGCTTCGAACCGCGTGCCAAGATCCACGCTTGCGCTAAACCGAGTGCAACGACTTTATCGCCTCGCGGAAATTATTAATTCAATGACGACCGGGAAATAATCCGGCTTCCTTATGTCCAAGGATGCTCGGCGTCTCGCAGGAACTTTCACGCTAATTTAGCCTCGATGTATAAACAGAGAGAATGTTCTGCTTAGCGTCATTGCGCACTCGTTGAATCGAAACGAGCAAAATTTTCATCGTCATTGAGACTCGACGAGACACTTATTTCGAATCCAATAGCAACGACGAGACCGAGTCGAGGCATGAGTACTGATTCACATTTTTTTGTATCTATGATTCGATTCGATCGAAATCGATTTTGGCTGATGGCTGAAAGTTATCAGCGTTTTATCGGGTCGAGAAAGGGGCCCTCTTTTAGTTCTGGTATTCTGATCCTGATATGGATTCGGTAGGTGAATATTCAAACTGCTGAATATGTTCTTTATGTGTGCTCAAAAAGAATAGGATTTTTTAAAATTGTTAATCAGCTACTTGGACTTCAGCATGAAATTGGAAGATTGCAATTTTCGTTGACGGGTTGTACGCAGTTAGAAATTTAAAAAAATCGATTTTTTTAATTGCATTTTCGGAATGTACAAATATGTGAGTATATTCCCTGAAAATTTCAAATCGATCGAACCAATATTCTCGGAAATACGATTTCTCAAAAACGGCTGAACCGATCGGTCTGCAATTTTAACACAACCTTGTCAGACATATTCTTCAGGTATTGATCGAAGGAATAAGATTTCCGATAATTATTTCTATTTTATTTTAACGATTTAACGAAAAAAAAAATTGTCGAACATCGAAATTGTTTCTTTCCGAAGCCACCATTTTGTCAAAAATTAAAATCTTGACTATTTTCTTCGATCAATACCTGGATTCCTGGTTTTTTCATTTTAGATAATCCAAACCGGAGATAATTCGCTCACGGCCGGACGCTTTTTTTCGGGGACCTCCAGGAGACTTCCTACAGGAGCAATGTTAATGAATATTTCTGAAAATAAAAAATCCCAATCTAAAGCTAAAAAATGCCACTACACTGCCTAATACTTTTCGTTTTGCCCAAATGACGTCCTTTGCCAGAAAAAAATCGTGAGAAAACGACTTGTTTTGGCCTTGCCTTGCGTATAACGCTTTAAGTCGAAATGAAAAAGGAAACATTCAAAATTGGTTTCAAAAAAGCAAATCAGCCCTCAGATCGAGAAATCACGACGGATTTTCATTTTTTTTTAAAGTGATTCAGATTAATCGATTTCGGTTTTGCCTGACAGTTGAAAGTTATCGGCGTTTTATCAGGTGGAGAAAGGGGCTCTTTTTTAGTACTGGTATTCTAATCCTGATAAGGATCTGGTGGGTGAATATTCAAAATGCTAAATATATTATTTATGTGTTGTAAAATGATATAGGATTTTTTTCACATCTATGATCAACTGGTTTGACTTCAGTATGAAATGAGAAGATTGCAGTTTTTCGTTAGATCGAAATAAATGCGAAAACATCCAAAATTGGTTCCAAAGAAGCCAAGTAATTCGGAAAAATAAAATTCAACAGGATCAAATTAGAATCCTGGTTTCGAAAGCTACTTTATTTCCAATCAAAATGTTCGTTAGATTTGAAGAACCGTCCATATTTAATTCGGTCGAAGAATTTATAGTTCAAATATTTTACCAAACTGCATATACACGAATTTCTCCAGCTTCAATCATATCCGACTAAATTATTCGCTCGTAGATTCTATTCAATTGAATATCAAATCAAAAGTTCATACTTTGCGAATAAATGTTGATATGAATCCAACAAATACTTTTTTTCAACGCGGTTATTGTCAATGAATGACCAAACGAGAATTTTTATAAGAAAAATATATGACCTTGTTAAAGGAAAATGTTGTCTACTTTAATGCTATTGGATGCGAATCGTACGACGAGGATTAACGAAAAAAAAAATTACCAATCCCGCAAGGTTGGAAGTCCTTTGTAGATTATCGGAAAATTTGAAGCTCCGCTGGATTCGAGCAATTTCATCCCCGCGTATGTCCGTTAGACGTGACGTGAGTCCGTACATCGGATACCGCATGCTTTTGCCGTTGTTTTTCAGAATTCTCGAAATCGCTTATGCCACCCGTGTACTAGGATGTATGGCGAGGGGGAGAGGGGCAAACAACCCCCGTACCTTACACGATATACGCCCATTACCTTCGGCGTTCCTGGTGTTCGTTGGGTTCTCGGATTCCGCGATTCCTCCTCGTTCCTGCCACCCCGCGCGTAAAATGCCGACGTTGCAATATCGCTCCCGGTGTATTTTGTAATTACAACTCGAATACGGTTACGGTAGATTAGAGGGTGAATCAGCGCATTCAATTAACGTTTACTACTGGTACGCGCGTTTACGTTTACTCTCTCTCTCGACGAGTGCGCCCGCCGCTGCATTTCTACTCTGTGAACGCGCGACTGCCCCTGATCGTGTATACGTATGCCTGGCCACGATCGTGTACAAGTGGGATGGTCAAAACCAACATAGGCGAAAAACGATATCGCAACATCGCTTGCTCTCTAACTTGCGGAAGCGAGGCCGCGCGTTCGATAAAATTAAGAGTCCCGCAGGATTTATTCATCGATTGGCCGCCGCGTATGCATCCTCTCCTATGTATCTACAGAATCGAGTACACTATATTCCACGTTCATAGGTCCATCCGTGATCGCGTTTAATGAGCCTGCATACAGGATGTTGCGAAAGTCGCGTGAAAATATGCCGGAGTAGATGGACCGCGAAATTCTAGAGCTAAAAGTCCTTAGCGATTTTTCTCTCCGACGCTCGGTTGAGCAGATATTGATGTATCGGTGACGGCCAATCAACTGCGCGAGGGAGCTCGCTCCCCCCTCTTCGGGGACTCGCGAGTAGTGGGAGTCTGCGTGGCGCAGCGGATTGGCTGCTGTTCGTTGCGCGATATCCAGGCAAGGGTCCGTCGCAGAAGAAAACGGATTAGGACTTTTCTCTTTGGAATTTCGAGCTCTATCTTTTGCATAAAGGTTCGATGTGACTGTCGGCATATTCAATTATAAATATATATGAATTCATATGTGTGACCCTTCACGTGCCTTTTCGTGCTCCAACGCCATGGATATTGGTGTCAGATAGAACTCTTCTGTCTAATTGCATATTCAATTAATTTTTTTGTTTGCCAAGCTCTTCGCCCGTCTCCTTTCGGTTGACGAAGTCTACTCACTATAATTCGAACAATAGCGAGCAATACATAGCTCTGAACGCTCCTAAATCCGGCGTCTTTCGTACGGTGCGATGAGTGCTTTCCCCATTGTGTACGATCACTCTCGAGGCGAGTCCGTAGCTTTAAATCGAATCGATCAAACTCGAAGTACAGCGATTGTGATACCTAAGCGATTTGCGCGTAAGAGGACCTCGAGTACCCGATGAATCACGGCGTTTCTCGGTCAACAGTTAAACGGTAATAGAAAACGGTGCATCGTTCTGGGATCGATCGGGCTCGTCCGCGCCGAAAATTCGTCGATTCGTGGCAACGCCCGTACTCCGCTGTAAGAATCGAAGATTCGCGTTCAAGGCTGATCGAACACAGATAATATGCACAACATCTGATGGAGGATGGGAGATTTATCTGACGGATCCCAAATGCATATGTGTATATATCTATATATACATATAAATATATATAGGGTGGACCGAAAAGTGACGTCCAAAAAAAAATCCAGTTGCCACGTATCAATACCTATCCGAATCAATGACGTTGAAATTCGCATCGTTGGTATGCAACAAAAAATGCATTTCTTTTTAACAGCATTAATTTAATTTGGCCGATTTAGGCTGTGGAAAACAATCAAACGTTTTTACCTATTCTTGTAAGAGATATACGACCTCAATTTGCAAAACAAGCTCTGCATAATGATGAAAATTAATATATCATAAATGAGGAAAAATAACATTGTTGCATTCCAACTATGTAAACTTTTTTCAGCATTTTTTTCTCTTTCCTGTACGTATTTTCCGTCTGATTTTTAAAACTTATATTCGCGTTAAAAAGTGCAGTATTAAGCAATAAATAAATTATCAACTGAACACTACCGTAAATGATTCAGCACACTACCGTATTCAGAACACTACCGTAAATGAATCAGATTTTAATCAAATGTGAAAAAAATAGTTTGGAAGGGTCAGCCAAGTTCAGATGATAAAAAAAATACTTCTCCCAGTCTAAATGACTCTCAATTGCATAAGAAAACTTCTAAGAGGAAAGTACACATGCAAAAGAGGAAAAAATTTAACCTTCAAAATGCTATAGGAAACTCGAAGAAAACTTTTTTCTCGAAAACTAAAAACGATCGTAGAAAATGCATGCTAGATTTTCATTTTGCACGTGACTTTTTAGGCCACCCAGTGTACACGTACGTAAAGAAGGAAGAAAAATAGTGAAGCGTAGTACACTCCTTAGGACAGTAAATCGGACGTGGTTTCCGCTCTGTCTAAGAGGAAAAACGCGGGAAATGAGGAGAGAAGTGAAGAACGAGGGAAAAAAGAAGCATCGTCAATACACAGTCGGGAAATATGCAGATATATATATATATATATATATATATATATATATATATATATATATATATATATATATATATATATATATATATATATATATATAAGCAATGAAGATTGAGGTCCTGATGATGGCGTTTGGAGAAAATTGAATCAGGCCCCGCGCGATACCGCAGAAAAGTCTCGGAAGTTTCAGCATATATCTACTTCACCTGTAGCCAAAAAACGACGTATATCCGAGTCCTTTGCAAATCCAATCCCCGAAAAGTGTTTACCAAACCTAGGTCACCCGCATACAAGCTCGGCTACCGAAACCC